>JASPKZ010008180.1:0-105529 GCA_030220185.1 Diploptera punctata
GCACGTCTTTCATTAATTTTAAAATTATAACTGATTTAATTTGTGACACGTAAAAATACCTATAAGGCGAGAGGTTAAACTGGGATAATGGAATGGATTGCATCTATACTAAAAATAGTAGGAAAAGATCCGAAGGGTGACTGATTCACAGTAGCTTGAAATCTCATTCCTTATACTTATATCAATTTCTTCTAGGTTAAAATTCCAAGTATTTTTTATTGAATTGCTACGCGAATGTCGTGTTTTGACCTTAAGATTAAACATGATCATCATTCTCCGATGTAAAATGCAATCATCGTGTTTTAATGATGAGTAAACAATAGTGGTATTAAGAGGCGTCTTATCGAATTAACATGGTTTACGCCTTGATCCGGAATTCTGGATCACTTCCAATGTGCCTCGTCACATGGAATTATCTGATTAGTTTACTGTACACATTCTAAAAGTCCGCATTTCAAATATAAATTTCGTTTAGTTAAAGTATACAAAATACATGGTCCTTTAAGAATTTAAAATACGTAATTAGTATACCGGTATTTGCTTTCGATCGATTACATGTAATAAGATTGACATTTTTATAGCGCGATAGGTGTACAAGGTTCTGGGCCTACCAGCTGGCTGCTGATTTCACATTGATTTTTTTCAATCACAGATATGGGCGAGTACCTTCCCAGTATAGATGTTACATGTGGTCAGCATATCCGGTCACCTAGCCAATATAGTTGTTTTTCTCAACTTATAGCTTCTACAAATGATGAGTAGGTATCGTCCAATACTGATTGAAAAATTCCATGAGAAAAATTATTCCACCTTGGAGTCTCGAACCAGCATGTTTCGTGGCTCTGCACCAAGGCAGATAAAGGGACAGAACCATTTCGAGTTAAATACAAGTTCATGGATTCCAAAATTAATTGGATGTAAAAAATCTCCATATTTGTACTCCTGTATAGTTAGCGTAAAACATACTGTAGTGAAATATATATGTATATGCATATCAAAGTTTTCTTGGATTTTCCGCGTCTTGGATTCAAGTTCGGCCTCTGGCTAATGACTCCGACGTTTCGGCATAATGAATTATTGGTTTATTCAATCTATAATTTGTATTATTATTTTCATATTTATATTATTATATCCTTATTATTATTGTTGAGGAGGATTAAGTTATATTTTTGGTGATCCCACATGTCATTATCATTCCTTGATAATGACATGTGGGATCATGCAGAAACGCCGGAAACATTGGCCAGAGGCCTAACTTGAATCTAAGACGCGGAAAACCCAAGAAAACTTTCATATTCATACTTATATCCGCGAAAATCTGCAATATAACATATAGGCCCTATATATATATATATATATATATATATAATCAACTAAATCTGCGGATTTCCTAACAAATTGTTGGTGGAGTACACTTTGTGAATCACTGCCTTAGCTCGATCACAGTGCGGGATCAAAAAAAAGTTTATAGGTATAGGGACTATTACAGTCAGTTTAAAATCTCAATATAAATGCAAGTTTCACTCATAAAAATCAACTTTTACTTAGCGTATTAGGTAAAATTTTGATCACTCACCTCATTATTATTCTTATTTTACTATAAACTAGTTTCGGAACTCAGTTTCTGTTCCATCTTCAGTATCATCACGACCGTTGTTCTGTCGTCTTGAAGAACCGCCCTTCGCTTCTTCCATTGGCAGACTGAAAAATCTCGAAACCAGGACATTCTCCTCAGGAATTTCAAAGTTCATCAATTTTTCCTTTTCGCTCCTTTGAATGTAGATCTTTTGCCAAACGGTGAGTTCTTTTGGTTTTTCTATTTGATTTAATAATTTAGCTTTCTTCTCGATAAGATGTTTTTCAGACCATGCATGGGCAGCCACTGCAGATTTTTCTACTTCCCCTTTCTTGACGTTCCTGAGATGTTCTTTCGCTCTAGTTTTCATTCTCTTAGTTTTTCCTATGTAGAATTTCTCACATTCTTCACATTTAATCTGATAAATCTCTGATTTGTTTTCTTATTTTATTTTCTCATTTTTATTAGGTCTAATCAATGTACTGATGCTATAGTCATTTTTGCGTGCTAACCTTATGCTGAAATCTTTATTATTTTTTTAAACTTGTGGTGCTTCAATGGATGATATGTGAATTTCCTGAATTTTACATTTTCTTATTTTCCTTTTAGAAGAGTGCCTTGATTAATACATTTTTTGCCTCTTCATTTCATAATATAACATGTATTTAATTATTTTCATGTTGTAGTGAGTCTATGCATAAACACTTTAAAAATACATTAAGAAACACTGTTGATTTCAGTATGTAAACGTTAAACATATCAAATTTGGTACCCGAGCCATTCTCAATTATTAAATGCTGTTAATATAGTAAATATACACTGTATTATGACAGTATTTAATGGTTGAGGACGACTAAGGTCTCAGGTATCCATTTTATATTTTTAACTTTTATTGTGTATTAATATGGACTGTGTACTGTACTACCTAGGAACAATAATCACAAATAGGAATGAGATGCACAAAGAAATTAAACATAGGCTCAATTCTGGAAATGCATGCTATTATGCATTGCAGAGGCTCTTGATGTCCCAACTCCTTTCAAAAAACTTTAAACTGAAAATATATAAAACAATTATTCTACCAGTTATATTATATGGGTGCGAAACATGGACTCTTACTTTAAGAGAGGAAAGGAGATTACAAGTATTTGAGAATAAAGTACTTAGGAAAATTTTTGAACCAAAGAGAGATGAACAGACAGGTGAATGGAGAAGACTACATAACAATGAACTACATGGTCTTTACAGGAAGCTAGATATAATAAGAATAGTTAAGTTTCGTAGACTGCGATGGGCAGGACATGTTGCACGTATGGGGAATGAAAGACTTGCATGGAAGCTTCTTGTAGGAAAGCCAGAGGGAAAACGCCCAGTTGGTAGACCAAGAATGAGGTGGGAGAATAACATTAACTATGATTTGAGCGAAGTAGATTATACAGGGAATGATTGGAAAGTATTAGCTCAGGATAGGGATGTATGGAGAGCTTATGTACGTGCGGCCATGAACCTACGGGTTCGATAGTGCCAGTGAGTAAGTAAGTAAGTAAGTGTACTGTACTGTAAACCATTGCATGTGTACTGTTCAAAGAATTGAGAGTTACTGCCTTAATTAACCCTACATAATTCTTATGGGACACGCCGTAACTTAGTTTATTAAGTATTCTTCTACAAGTTGGAAGGTCGGGGGTTCAAGTCCACGTGGTTAAAGGATTTTTTTGCGCTATAGTGTGTTTTGTTGTAATTACAGCAATGGCGACCACGGTTGAAAGTCCAACTTCCTACATTTTGGGGTTGCCAACCTAAATGACTATACTGTAATATTACATTTACACCTACGTGCGGGAAGTAAAACCACTGCCCTTTATATATACTACGTACAATGTATATACAAAAATATATCCAAATGGTAGTGTTAATATACATTATACGAAACAAATCACTGCATTTTAAATGAACTGAACTTTATTTGAAACAATATAAAACAATAAATACGTACTTACAGCCATGTTTTCAATAATTGTTCTCAAAGCCTCCTGTTGTTTCAACTAATAAACATTGCCCTCACTGTTAACGTTAGTCATTTGATTATAATGAACGCAAATATTTCCAACAAATATGTTATTATTTTATTATTATTTAGTATTTTTGAAAACATCGCGCAAAAATAATGTACAACGCACCTTTGTGAAGTGTTTTACAGAATCTCGGAAATTAAAAACCTCGCTACCCCTAGGTTTTTAAACATTTCCTCGCTTCTTTAAAAACTACTTTCCAACCTCGCATCGTAATATAATATTAAACTGGCCTAAGGCGGCAGTATGGCTCTGGGGTCGACTCAATCTCCAATGGAAATGAGTAACAGACGCTTGTTCTGGGGGTGAAGGCAACCGTCCGCAGGGCTGACAAACCGGCTGATATACCTTTCCGATTGTCTAAAAGATGAGAGCCATAACCTCCTACTGCTCCAAGGCCTCCTGAGGCCAGTAGTGGGATCACTTTACCTTTTTACAAGATTCTTATGGAGATAATAGTCACAATTCTATTTCTTATAATTTTCGTTGAACATTTTCTTTATCCGTAAAGTCGAACAGCTTTATTACGACTATCAGGTATTTCTTTGGAAATGTAAAGTGCGATCAATTTAGCATTGGACAGTAGACTAGGTTTCCTGTCTTTCAAAACTAAATACCGAAACAGACATGAGATTTTAGCTTTCCAATATTAAATAGAATATTTTCTAGAACAGGAAACAATTCTCAATTAAAGAAATATGCAGACATAACAACATCGCACAGCACAAATCCTGCGTCTACTGTCCAAACCCAAACTGATCGTACTGTATAAACTATAAGCCAGTTTTCATCCGATGTGATCGCACTTAATAAACTGTATAAACCAGTTTTAATCCGATGTTTTAATTTACTATGATCGGAAATAATATGGATATTTTAATTTGATTCTGGAATATTATGACATACTCAATTATGAAATTCAAATAAAACGAGGAACATGTTAAATTCTTATTTTATATCAATAACATGTAACATTAACATTTTAAGAGAAACCTGAAAATCATTAAAGGAAAAAAATTCTAAATCTAAAACCGTGGAAAATAAATTGTTTTGATAGTAAATTCGCATATAAATAATAAGGTTTGGATTATCCAAAGAATGTTCAATGCCATTACTCCGTGTATGATTACATAATGTTTTATTCAATGACCCTATTTCAAGTCAAGCCATTAGCTTTGCAACTTGAAGCTCTTAGCACGAAAGGGCCGACAATTTATTCATCCATCCATAGTAATTCTGTCCTAGGGCAGGTCTTTCACTGCAATCATAGCATTTCCATGCTATGCTTTGCAGCTTTACTGGGGAATTATAGGTGTGGTAGTTTCCTGTTGCTTTCCACACGGGTGAAAGTTGATGTTGATAATGATAAGGATGATGATGATGATTTTCGGGGAACGTTGGGCCCTAAGCTTCCTGACATTTGCCTTACGGGTGAGAAAAAAAGAATCCGAAAGAAACCTCATCTATGAGCCTATCCCGACCGGGAATCGAACACGGGCCCGCTGCGTGACATGGCAGCACGTTACCTCGAGACCACAGCGGTGGACAATTTACCTGTAGGGCTATCTTATTTCAGGATTCAGATACTTATAAATGCCTAAATTTACGAAATGGGCTACGCCCTCTTTATTCTTCTTATGAAGGAAGATATTCTAGATTTTTATGTTCTGAAAAAAGTCACATCGACACAGCTGGGTTTGAAACTGCGAACTTTGGATTCAGAGGCAAGTCATTGCTCGTTATGAATTGCCTTGAACTTTCTCTTTGCAGTCGCCACAAAGTAATTATTTATGAGTGCAGGAATGTCTGGAAGTTAACATCAATAAAACTAAATATATGGCCACACATATAAATATATTGTATAACGGAAATGGACAAAAGGAGGAAACGTTGAAGAAGTGGCTGAATTCAAATACCTAGGGACATTAATTACAAACAGGTATGAGGTGCACAAAAGAAAATAAACATAGGCTCAATTCTGGAAATGCATGCTATTACGCATTACAGAGACTTCGATCATGATATTATTATTAAAAAAAAGAACACAAGTAACTGAAATTAGGCCTACATAAAACTATTACGCTCCCAGTTAGATGGACACAAAATATGCACTGTTACTTTAAGATATGAAAAAAAAACGAGTAAAAGGTAAAATGATCCCACTACAGGCCTCAGGAGGCCTTGGGGTAGTAGGAGGTTAAGGCTCCCACTTTTTCTCGACAATCGACACTTGATGTCAGCCCTGCCGCCTTTACCCCCCTAGAGCAAGCGCCTGGTACTCATTTCCGTTAGAGGCTGAGTCGACCCCACGGTCATAGTGCCGCCAGAAGGTTTGGGCCAGTTTATTTGAGAATAAATGTGTTAGGAAAATTTTTGGAACAAAGAGAGATGAACAGACGAGCAAATGGAGAAGACTTAGAGCCTATATAACAGTGAGCTACATGGTTTTTATGGGAAATCAGATGCAATAATAACATTAAGTCTCGTATTCTACGATGGGCAGAACATGTGACACAAATGGGGAATGAAATAGTGACATAGAAACTTCTGATAGGAAAAACGCCCAGTTGGTAGACAAGAATGTGGTGAGAGAATAACTTTAACCATGATTTGAAGAAATTAGATTATACATCTTGACGTCCCAACCCCTTTCAAAAAACGTTAAACTGAAAATATATAGAACTATTATTCTACTAGTTATATTATACGGATGTGAAACATGGACTCTTACTTTAAGGGAGGAAAGGAAATCATGAGTATTTGAGAATAAAGTTTTTAGGAATTGTTTTGGACCAAAGAGAGATGAACAGAGGTGAATGGAGAAAACTACATTACAGTGAATTACATGGTATTTATAGGAAGCCAGATATAGGCGCTAATAAGAACAGTTAAGTCTCGTAGATTGCGATGGGCAGGACATGTGGCACGAATGGGAAATGAAAGACGTGCATGGAAGCTTCTTGTAGGAAAACTAGAGGAAAAACGCCCAGTTGGTAGACCAAGAATGAGGTGGAAGAATAACATTAACTATGATTTGAGGGAAGTAGATTACACAGGGGATGATTGGAAAACGTTAGCTCAGAATAGGGATGTATGGAGAGCTTATGTCCGTGCGGCCATGAACCTACGGGTTCAATAGTGCCAGTGAGTTATGATTGGAAAACATTAGCTCAAAATAGGGATGTATAGAGAGCTTTATGTCCGTGCGGCCATGAACCTATGGGTTCTCATAGCCAGTGAGTTAGTTAATATGGAATGTAATCTGAACATTTATCGTTAAAGATACAATGAGAGAATATTGACGTAACTTACTTTCAACCCGGGAGATCGCGGGCTCGAATCCCGATGGGGTTAGAATTTTTAAACTTGCCTAATCCTTCTGGCTGCAACATGGCCCTGGTTCGATTCAGCATCTAACTTATGTAAGTAACAGCTAATTGTTGTGGACATAAATGTGGCTAAAACACAGGACTGATAATCCGGCTGATATCCCTTTCCGATTATCTAAAAAATAGTTAAGGGTGTGATGGGAGAAATTTCTATTTTCTACGTTTTTTGAGCTAGAGACTTGATTTTTTGTATAAACATTCACTTAATGATACATAATGATGTGTTTAAGTTTCATTCTTGTGAGACATTTATTTTATGAGTTATTAAATATTATATTTAAAAAAATTACATATATTATAATTAAATGGGTTCCGTAATATTTTAGTAAAAGTATTTTTTTTACAAGACGACCCCTAAAATATTTAGAAAAACATCATGCATTAGAATTCTTATAATGTGAATACAAAGGGAGAAAAAAATAATGTACCTCATGCGTGGAGTTACAGAAAAAATTAATAATTGCATGCATTTTATTTTTTATTTCTTAAAATGCTACTTCAATCTTGAAACCCATGCTCTACTTTGTTACTCATTGTTCTTAGGACATGCAATAAAAATTTGAACCTTCTAGGACGAAATTTGTAAATTTACTTAAATTTTTAATGTACAAAAATGCAGTGAAAATAAAAGTGTGGAAAAACAGTTTAAAGATTTGAATGCAGTTTAAATACAAAATGTAACATACTGGCCTAATCAGCACTTTAGGGCAATTAGAAGCGCCATAGGCCTCTGAAACTTTGCCAACATATACATTAGAGTATAGGCTATTTTTTAGTACAAAAAACAAAAAAATGCCAATTTTGATCTCAAATGGTCAATTTTTCACCCATCACCTCTCTTAAGAACCATAGTCTCCTACTACCTCAAGGACCTCCTAAGTTCCGTAGTGAGATTATTTTATTAATAAACTTTAATACAACCTGGAGTTATGGCTGACATGTGCCTATTACCTAGAAAGATGAAAACTTTAACCTCCTATTACCCCAAGAGTCTCCTAAGGACTATAGTGGATTCACTACTAATGAACTTCAATAAAACTTGAAGTTATAGTTCATTCTCGGTTAATGTATTGTGCTGAATGTCTGGAAAGATGAAAACTTTAATCCCCTACCACCCCAAAGGCATGGGGCACGCCGTAGCGTAGTGGTTAAGGCAGTGAGCTACAAGCCGGAGGGTCGAGGGTTCAAGTCCCGTTGGGGTCAGGATTTTTAAATTGACCCAAACCCTCTGGCGGCACTATGGCCCTGGGGTCGACTCAGCCTCTAACTGAAATGAGTACCAGATGCTTGTTCTGGGGTAAAGGCGGCCGTCACGCAGGGCTGACAACCCGGCTGACATAAAGTGCCGATTGTCTAGAAAAAGTGGGAGCCTTAACCTCCTACTACCCCAAGGGCCTCCTGAGGCCTGTTGTGGGATCACTTTACCCTAAAGGCATCCTATAGCCTGTAATGAGATCACCTTACTTTACTAACAAATTTTAATAAAAATTAAAGCTATAGCTGAAAACCGGCTGATATCTCGTGTTCATTGTCCAGAAAGATGAGGACTTACTTACTTACACACTGGCACTATCGAACCCGTAGATTCATGGCCGCGCGGACATAAGCTCTCCATACATCCCTATCCTGAGCTAATGCTTTCCAATCATTCCCTGTATAATCTACTTCCCTCAAATCATAGTTAATGTTATTCTCCCACCTCATTCTTGGTCTACCAAGTGGGCGTTTTCCCTCTGGCTTTCCTACAAGAAGCTTCCATGCATGTCTTTAATTTCCCATACGTGCAACATGTCCTGCCCATCGCAGTCTACGAGACTTAACTGTTCTTATTATATCTGGCTTCCTATAAATAAAATGTAGTTTATTGTTATGTAGTCTTCTCCATTCACCTGTTTGTTCATCTCTCTTTGGTCCAAAAATTTTCCTTCGTACTTTATTCTCAAATACTTGTAATCTCCTTTCCCCCCTTAAAGTAAGAGTCCATGTTTCACATCCATATAATATAACTGGTAGAATAATAGTTTTATATATTTTCAGTTTAATGTTTTTTGAAAGGAGTTGGGACATCAAGAATCTCTGCAATGCATAATAGCAGAACTTCAAACTCTTAATATCCGAAGTGCTTTCTAATGCATCTAGTGGGATCAGTTTGATTTGACTGCGGGACATGGGTGCTTCCATAGTGGAAAGTTTCATAACCAGACTAATTTATTTACGTTTATTTCCATATATATGTCAACGTGGGATATGTGATTAGTACATTGTCTCGAAAAGATATGTAGTAGAAAACGATGGTATTACTCGTATGGATAAATATTGGTTAAATTTTATTGAGACTTGAGGTTCTTTTTTAGGAGTCAGAATATCTTTAGAGTCAGGATCCACGGGCTAAAGCCCCTCCCGGAAGACTTGTTCCTTACATTTTTCCACCCTAAAAATCCATCAACTCCGTCTGGGTTTGAACCGGCGATCCTCTGGACTAGAGGCAAGGAAGTTAACCATTAGACCACCGCGACTGATGGGAGTACTTTACATTGTAATGAATTTGAAGTTATTTTGGATAAAAAATATGATAGTATATTGCACTTTTATACAACTTGGACTCTTCACTCTGTGCGCCGAACATATGTTAAGAAATTTAATGATAACTTGTTAAATAAGAATTTAGTACTCCGAGGAAACAGCTGAATGTAGAACAGAGAAAAAGAGAGCGAGAATGAGATGAGCTTAATTTGACAAATTAGCAGAGCATTGCTTAAAAGGAATAACTTAAGTAAAAATGGCATATGAAGTTCATAAATTAAGTTGTAGACACAAATTGTTGCAAGTTTCTTTTAATTATAGATTAGTATTAAAGCTTGTAATAGTATATTATGATGCAAGGTTGGGAAGTTGTTTTTACAGAAACGAGGAAAATGTTTAAAAACCAAGCTGTAGCGAGGTTTTTAATTTCCGAGATTCCATAAAACACTTCACAAACGTGCGTTGTACATTATTTTTTTGCGCGATGGTGATTTCAAAATAATAAATAATTGTAAAATAATATCTTTGTTAGAAACATTTGTGTTCATTATAAACAATTGACTAACGTTAACAGCGTGGGCAATGTTTATTAGTTGAAACTACAGGAATCCAATTAGTGATAAAATGGCGACAAGTGCGTATTTATTGTTTTATATTATTTCAAATAAGGTTCAGTTCATTTAAAATGCAGTGATTTGTTTCGTATAATGTACCTATTAACACTACCTTTTGGATACATTTTTGTATATACATTGTACGTAGTATACATAAAGGGCAGTTGTTTTACTCTCCCGCATGAGGTTTGTAATATGTAATATTACGGTATAGTTATTTAGGTTGGCAACACCAAAATGTGGGGCACGCCGTAGCGTAGTGGTTAAGGCACTGAGCTACAAGCCGGAGGGTCGAGGGTTCAAGTCCCGTTGGGGTCAGGATATTTAAACTGACCCAAACCCTCTGGCGGCACTATGGCCCTGGGGTCGACTCGGCCTCTAACGGAAATGAGTACCAGACGCTTGTTCTGGGGGTAAAGGCGGCCGTCACGCAGGACTGACAACCCGGCTGAAATAAAGTGCCGATTGTCTAGAAAAAGTGGGAGCCTTAACCTCCTACTACCCCAAGGGCCTCCGGGCCTGTTGTGGGATCAATTTACTTTACACCAAAATGTAGGAAATTGAACTTTCAATCATGATCACCATTGCTGTAACTATAACAAAACGCACTATCGCGCAAAAAAAATATGTGTAAGTAGATGCCATAAAAACGTCATGCCGCTACAGGTCTATAAGACTCTTGACCTATTATCCGGCTGCTACCCTCACATCCACATGTGTTAATCACAGAGGTAGACGATCATCTTGCCAGTGTAGGGGTAACATGCGACTAGCATGTCGAGTTCCCTTAGCCTTCTTAGCAGATTTTCTCAACCTGGAGCCGCTACTTATTGTAGCTATATAAATGTCTCACGATGCTGGGGGATGGGCACCGGTCCCATACTGGCCGAAATTCAATGAAAAAATTTCTTCCTTCATGGGGACTCGAACTAGTGCAAGGTCCATAGCTCTTCGCCAAGGTATCTTGCCATAACCACTCGGCTACGGCTCAAGACGTAGATTACAATTCAAAATAATATCGGTTATATTTTAACCATTAGTTTCTTTTGTGTAAAATTATTTACTGTTAACAAAATCTTGAAATAAAAATTTAAAAAATGAAGAAAAGTTAAATTCCCTAGGTCTTGTGTAGTATTCGCCAGATCTCAAATCAACACGATTGAAATTGGCTGCACTTAGAATACACGAGAGAATTCAAAAGCACGTGGATTTAAAGGAAAAAGACCAGTATGGAAGGTGGATACGATAAATAAATTGCATAAGATAAGCGAATTTTGCTACTGGATAGCACTACCATGTAGAACACATTGAATTATCTTAAACAATACAGTAAAAAAAGGTAAAGTGATCCCACTACAGGCCTCAGGAGGCCCTTGGGGTAGTAGGAGGTTAAGGCTCCCACTTTTTCTTCGCAATTCGGCAATTGATGTCAGCCGGGTTGTCAGCCCTGCGTGACGGCCGCCTTTACCCCAGAACAAGCGTCTGATACTCATTTCAGTTAGAGGCTAAGTCGACCCCAGGACCATAGTGCCGCCAGAAGGTTAGGGTGTAACTAAATTCCCATTACAGACTTTGAGGATGTGTAGTAGGGACAAAGTCGGTTACATTTAGCATAGGAACTCATGTCCGGAAACTATCTTTTCCCGCTACATACAAAATATACTCGGACCAACGGATATGTGCACCTACAGCGCTATCATCGTTCTTAGAAAAGTACACGTCAATACTCTCACCATTTCACCGCACTCCCCTCCCCCCACGTCAAACGGTAGCTACAGGTAACTTATCCAGTAGAGATATTGCTAAACTTCCCCCAATGTCATGACTCTTGAATATTGAATAGTGCAAGGGTTGGAGTTACGTTGACAACACTGGAGTGCAAGTGCAAGAGAGAGATAGATAGGAATGCAGGGAGGGAAATGATTTGCCGAAGAAGAAAAGGAAGTAGGCTTTAGTTCGTATATCTTACGGGGGCACAGATCCGTTGGAAAGACAATACCACAACACGCGTTGCTCTCTCTGACACCTGCTGATTGTCATCTGGATCCAAGGAGGGCTCAATGTGACGACCACCGACGTCGACACAAATACGGTACCTCCATATCATCACAATCACCAATCCTTGGTCATGCAACATCCGCCGCAGCTATAACCTGCGGCAATAGATCTTCCTCGGATGCCACAGGGGTCTCGCAAATAAGGGATTTCATGTGACTCCACACGTCTAGCGGGGGCAAGTTGGGAGAACGAGCAGGATCTTTGGCGCCAAAAATGCGGGAGAGTCGAACGTGTGTTTCATATTTTGCGTGCGTGTAGCGGGAAAAGGTACGTTTCCGGACATGAGTTCCTATGCTAAAACGTGACCGTCTTGATCCCCACTACACGTTCTCAAAGCCTGAAATGGGAATTAAGTTACACTCTGTGTTGCAATAGAATAATTTAAATAAAGTTGTTATGGAAATTGTCCACTGCTGTGGTCTCGGGATAGCGCTGACTTGTACGCAGCGAGCCCGGATTTGATCCCCGGCCGGAACACGTTTCTTGGGAATAAATTTGTTTTCATTTTCAGGCTATCACTTTAGAACTTAATTTTTTATTCAGAAAAATAGATGAGGTAGAAAAGAGTAATAATTTGTAAATGAGAAGACTATTAGTATAGTAACAAAAAATGTAAAAAGGATTAATCAACTTAATGGTATTATTTGAGGTATAGAAGAATATCATAAAATTATTATTTTAGGTTGACGCCCTAATGTTATAAAATTAACTAATTCTTCCTCATTCATCAGAAGTAAGCTATAATTTACTATTTATTGGTCACTGACGATTTTTCGGGCTTTTCCTCGCCTTAACATCTCGCCTTTTGCGTGCCACACGCAAGGCCTGTCGGAAGAAACATTTAAACTATGGATCATATACATACTTTTTTGACAACGCAAGGACATGGAGGGCCTGCCCGAATGAGTGATCAGCTGAATATCCAGGCCTCTTCCGGGACAACACAATGTTAATACAACACACACCATTCACACGCACACACATTCATACTAAACATGGCGACTATGATAATGATGATTATGATGAACAGGTGATGTTCTGGAACTATTTGGGCTTTAAAGTTTTCTGACAATTACGTGAGGAAAAACCTCGAAAAAAAGAACAATAATTATTTTCATTCAGAATAATTGTTTTTTTACCTGTATTTAGAGTATAATTTTTGTTATGTCCCAAAATTATTGAGCCGGCAGTAAGAACATGTAATTTTTATCCTAACACCTTTTAGTGAATTAAAGGACAAATGCCTACTCTCAAACTGTTAACTGAATTGTCTCCCAACCTTGAAATCCACGCTGTACCGCTGCATTCTCATGCAGTATATCCATTCAGAATAAACATACAACTATAATTGATTGCCATTAATGGTTTCTAGATAGGACATGATTCATGTCTGTGGTGTCGAGGTAACTTTTTCCTCTCAAGAAATATTCCTTAATATCACGGAACGTTTCTCAATTATTACGTAGCACATCCACCCCATTAATCACCTTTCTATTCATAAAAAATAAAAAAGTGAAGTGCCTGAAGAAAAAAAAAGAGCTATTATAATAAAATAGATCATGCAGAAACATTTGCCATTGGCCAGAGTTTGAACCCCGTTTGAAATGTATTGGCTCCGATTGGAAGTCAGATGAAAGATGCATTACCTCTGCTTCTTATACAACACTTTGTCCATCTCATTTCCCCTTTATATACCTACTCGTTTTCATTCACCATCTTCCACCATAACTTAAACACACGGTCGAGAGAAAAATTAACTCTTGCTGTTCCTCTACATCGAACATATGACTATGCCTCATCCTTCTTTCTTTCAGCCACCCGATTCTCCTTCCCTTCTATATAAAGGATGCCTGACTCAAAAAAAACAGTTAAAAACTCACTAAATATTTCCTTAGACAATATAATATATAACCGTGTTTCATGTATACTTTTATTGTTATATAATATTTTACCTCTTTTTTTACCAAGTCAATTAAGTTACTTAATCTAATTATAGGTTATTATTATTATTATTATTATTATTATTATTATTATTATTATTATTATCGTCATTTTATTTATTTAAAATAGGTTTACAATGCAATAAAACATCTTCCTGTGCCCAAAGCGTTTTAAAATGTTACCTTATTTCTCCAATCTCTCTTCATATTCAAATTCTTCCAGACCTATCTCCCTCATACCTATTCTTATATCAACCATCCATTTAAATCTAGATCATCCACTTTTTCCTTTCCTGGGTGGAATCCATTCCAAAGCTTTCCTGGTTAATCTTGTGTCTGGCATTCTACTTATGTGACCATTCTAGCTGTGTGTATCACAAAATCTACTATTGCATTTTGGACTTTCATTTGTTGTCTGATGATTGTATTTCTATTTTTTTTTTTTCAATTTAGAATGTCTAGTTGAGCATCTAAAACAATCCATTTCAGTAGACATAAGCTTTAAACTCAAATTTTTATTTAACTGCCAAGTTTATGCACCGTATATTTGCATGCTTCTAATTATGGATTTATAAATCTGTAATTTATCTATTCTTATTATGTTCTTGTCCCACAAAACTCCGTTTAACATTGTTATTACCGATCTGCGTTTTTGAATTCTACATTTTATGTAATTTTCTTGGATACACTTTGAGTTAATTTTGATCCCCAGGTAATTAAATTCTTCAATCCTTTGATACATCCCATTCCATCTTCCAAAACTTCTTCTTCTCCTTCTTCTTCTTCTTCACGGTTTAGGCTTATTTACTAGCCTGTTCCGGCTCCAAATTGCTGCTTTTTCCATCTTTTCCTTGGTCTTCCCAAGCTTCCTCTTCCTCGTGGTGAATAGTTGTATGCTGCTTTTGGTATTCTATTCTTAGTCATCCTTGCCAAGTGTTCTTTCCAGTTTGTTCTGTATTTCTGTATTGTTGAGTTTAATTCCTCTATTTTTAGTTGTCTTATTTCTGTGTTATGTTTTTTGTCTGTTCTTTGATATCCTATTGGTCTGAGGAATCTCATTTCAGCAGCTTGTATCCTGGCAGATTGGTCTTCCAAAGCTAAATAAATAAATAAATAAACGGTCAAGGTAAACTAAAGAAAAGAGATATGTATGAGAAGGAAGCTTGAATGGTAGAAGTTACTAGTTTGGATCTGGGTGTCTCATTTGTTTACAATGGAGAGATGAGGTACAGAGTATAGAATTATTTAGAACCTGGTGAATGAGACATTAATAACATGAAACAGGAAGAATGATGTTCTCAAACTTAGAATTCGTGTGAAGTAACTTCCTGTTATGTTCTATTTGCTGAATCGTTGCCCGTAATTGGCGGAGTGACATATTAAGTCATACTTAACCCGAGTGTTGAGTCCAGAGTATATTAGAGAAGATGCTATCGTAGGCAATTACGATCCAGAAGTCGCTGTCCCTCCAAACAGAATGATGTCTTTTATTACCAATGCCAAGTAACTGCTATTTCAACTAATATAAATTATATAACCGCATTTCAGCTGAGGCTGTGCAAATGTGTGCTTTTCCATACATACTCATTCAATTGGGTCCGGAGACAAGCCGTTTAAAAACCACTCCTATCGTAGAACGTGGTGCTAATTTTTCTGCCGCGCCAACTATTTGAAGGAATTTATTGAAAAACCAATTTTTCATTCATATTTTTTATAAGACACTCCTCTAGTTCATCAAATTAATAACTTTAGAGCGGCTAGACCGCTCGCCTACAACACGCTGGGGTCCCGAGAGTGAGTTTCTTCGGCTCCCTCCATGATGGGTTTCGTGGTGGCACCCGAAACGGAGCTTGGGCAGGTTTTTCTTTCTCGGGTTTCCCCTGCCACAAGTTAAGTAAAGTGATCCCACAACAGGCCTCAGGAGGCCCTTGGGGTAGTAGGAGGTTTAGGCTCTCCCACTTTTTCTAGACAATCGGCCGGCACTTATGTCAGCCGGGTTTTTAGCCCTGCCCTGCGTGACGTCCGCCTTTAAACCCCGCGAAACAAGCGTCTGGTAGCTCATCATTCAGTTTAGAGGCTGAGTCGACCCCAGGGCCATAGTGCCGCCAGAGGGTTTGGGTCAGTTTAAAAATCCTGACCCCAACGGGACTTGAACCCTCGACCCTCCGGCTTGTAGCTCAGTGCCTTAACCACTACGCTACGGCGTGCCCCCCTGCCACAAGTTCCATTCCATAATTTCTCCATACTCTTCCATTTCGTTTCATTTTATTTGTCCGTCCCTGTGATAGTGCGTCAGGGATGGTCTTCTAAAGATCATGTAGCTCACTGTTTTGTGGTCTTCAGTCACCTGTCTGTTCATCTATTTTTGGTCCAAAAATTTTCCTAAGGACTTTATTATCAATACTAGTAATATCCTTTCCTACTTTAAAGGATGAGTCCTTTTCTCGTATCTATATACTATAAATGGGAGAATAAGTTTTATATATTTTCAGTTTAACGTTTTTTTTTTGAGAAAAATAAGGA
This sequence comes from Diploptera punctata, assembly GCA_030220185.1. Classification (NCBI taxonomy): domain Eukaryota; kingdom Metazoa; phylum Arthropoda; class Insecta; order Blattodea; family Blaberidae; genus Diploptera; species Diploptera punctata. The sequence continues at coordinate 16,696 of JASPKZ010008180.1, forward strand.
CAAGAGTCCCTGTAATACAAAATACCATGCATTTCCAGGATTGAGCTTGCGTTTAATTTTTTTGTGCATCTCATTCCTATTTGTAATTATTTGTATTTCCTAGATATTTGAATTCAGCAACTTTTTAAATTTCCCTCATTTGTTGTTAACTGTATTTCTATTTGTGAACATATGTTTAGTTTTATTGATGTTTACTTCCAGTCCCAATTTTTTAGTGTTATTCAATAGTGTGTTTGTGTTGTACTGCTGACCTCATATCCACATTTTTAATACTTAAATGGACATTCATATAGTCAGTATAAGTGCTACATGTGATCACCATGTCGAGTTCTTAGCCATTATATAACTTATACAGAGTGTAATAAAAATGTATGAAAAAATGTTTTGAAAACATTTCTTACATGTGGGACATACACAAGTCTTATAGTGGCGTAGGTCCGGAAATACTTTATTTCCTTTTTAGAGCACTTTTTCTACGGCTGAATCCCGTACAAGAACACGCAATAACCAAACCATGGGGACTGCGCCTCTCTTGACTTAAACACACTAGATTTTTATTTGTGGGGACATTTGAAATCTCTTGTTTATATAACTCGAGTTCAAGATGTAGAGACTGTTCGTGCTCATATTATGGAAGGCTGCCAGACAATACGAAGTTCTCCTGGTCTACATCAGCACATTAGGGAGCCCATGCGACGTAGGGTTGACGGATGCTTTGGAGCTAATGGAGGCCATTTTGAACATTTTCTGTGATTTCCTGTTTCCCCACAGTTCTGGTAATAATTTGTCTTATATGGGGTTCAGCTGCAGAAAAAGTGCACAGAAGAGGTAATAAAGCATTTCCGAACCTATGTCAATATAAGACTTTTATATGTCCTACATAGAAGAAATATTTTCCCAAATGTTTTATATATATTTTTTTACATCCTATATATATAGAGCCGTTAATTATTGTAGCTATCTAAGTTTGTCAAATGCTGGGGAGGGGGCACTGATCCCACATTCGTGAATTCCTTTGAGAAAATAACTGTCCATGGAGACTCGAACCAGCGCAAGTGCCTTAGCTCTGTATCAAGCAATGATACTGCGGTTTTGTAGTGAATTGATTATTTATTATTTAATGTCGCATCACTGCCTATCATATTTTTTTCCACCATTGCCAGATTTCTTTCGCACTCAATCTCTAGTCTAATAGTTAAAATGATATGTGGCACGAATGGGGAATGAAAGACGTGTAAGGAAGCTTCTTGTAGGAAAACCAGAGGGAAAACGCCCAGTTTGGTAGACCAAGAATGAGATGGGATAATAACATTAACCATGATGTGAGGGAAGTAGGGAATGATTGGAAAACATCATCATCATCAAGGATTAAGCACAATGGCCTGTTCAATGTAGGTCGAATTGGTCCTTCCATCTGTTCAATGGTCTTCCCAACAATCTTCTCCCTTTTGGTTTATAATTATACATTCTTCTTGGTATGCGCTGTTCATTCATTCGTAATACGTGCTGAAGATACGCATTTCGATATTATTTTATTCTTTCACAGAGATTAAATATATTAAGTTCTGTTCTTATATTGGAAAACGTCATCATCAACAACAAGGATTAAGACCAATGGCCTGTTCCGATCTCAATATAGGTCGAATTGGTCATTCCATCTCTTCAATGGTCTTCCCAACAACCTTCTCCATTTTGGTTTATAATTATACATTCTTCTTGGTACGCGATGTTCATTCATTCGTAATACGTGCTGAAGGTAAATATTTTGATAGTATTTTATTATTTCACAGAGATTAAATATATTAAAGTTCTGTTCTTATATCTTCGTTTTTCTTTTTTATCGGTCCTTTGGTATCCTGCTATTGCTCTCACCATCTTCATTTCTGCAGCCTCTATTTGTTTACTATCTGTCTGTGTTAATGTCCAGGTTTCACATCCATAGATAAGAGATGGAACTGCCAATACTTTGTAAAATTTTAAAATAGTTTATTTTCTAGTTTTATTCAATAAAGTGCGTTTAATTGTGCCACATACGGAGTAGATAATTGAATCGTTGTATTTTAGTGTCTTCTTCTTCCTCTACGCATGAAAGCTGGCAGCTTGTTGCGTGTTCATTCACTACAGGTCCAGGGTATGGTGATGCCCTTCCATCGTAGTTGTGGTCGTCCTGAAGGCCTTTTCTGCTGTGGGGTGTCAACTCACGTACTTTTTTCACTAATCTACTGTTCTCCGTTCATTTTAGTGTGTTTATCTAAATTTCTGTCATTAGGCTTACCTAAATAACATCCCAAATAATTAAAATTCTGAACTTGGTCTATAATTGCATTGTTATCACTATTTTTGTTCTTATTGCACTTTTTCCTTTCAGAACTAATATTGGAAAACATTAGCTTAGGATATGGATGTGTGGACAGCTTATGTCCGAGCGGTCATAAACCTACGTGCTCGATAGTGCCAGTGAGTTAGTTTAAACATAACCATTGAGGCTCGTGTTGGTGATGAAGATGTGATTTTTACTCAGCAATGACTAATAAGAAATATTTACTGTACTTTCTATTTAATGTTAATTTATGCATTACATATTTTTAGAATATAAATGTATTTATTTATTTATTTTAATTTTATGATTTATACCTTTAAAATCCCACTTTAATTAACACATATGAATGTGAGGCCAGAAGCCGACAGGCAGGCCAGGACCTCCTAGGTTGTCGTACTGTGTAGTTTATTTATGTGAAAACTATTAAATTTCGAATGTGAAAGAAAATTATAAACTCACTCTTTTCCAATAGGCATGTGGTACAATAAATAGAACGTTGAAAGCAAAAACGAGAAAGTAAAGTCAAATGAAGTACTTTATGGTGACAGCAGTACCAGTTCTACTGTAAGGATTGAAAATTTGGATCATGACACGAAATTATATTAGCAACTTGCAGGCTACAGATATGAGGTTTTTGAGATCAGTTAAGGGTTGTACTATGTTAGATATATTTAAAAAAGGAGGATAAAAGAAAATAAATAAAATTTCATTAGAGGACAGATTCATCATTATAGAGATCAATTGATTACACACCTAGAAAGAATGAGCTACAGTCGTATTCCTAGAATAATTGGGCGGCGTTATGCATCACTCGGCTATGCGCCATTATGTAAGTTTCTAGAAATATACGTTCAAAGTTTAAATCAATCTTCAATATTTTGTTGTAGCGCCAAACTAACAATACTGGATATTACAAATAATTTTCCTTGTTTGATAGTTATGTATCAACAATCTAATAGCGTGAACATTTGGCAATTAGGTACATGATGTAAAATTTAGATTAGCATTTATGAAGATCTGGTTTCATAGATGTTTGTTGGAAATCATAAAATCTCTGATAGGACTGATGGCGTTTACATTTTTCTTTAATAATAAGCATATATTTAAAGATTTGGCGCTAAAAGTGTGCGTACACTTACTTCATGAGCCATGAAACAGATGGCATCAAAATCTCATTTAGTTTAAAATGGCGCTTAGCCGATTTATGCATAACATCGTCCAATTCTTCATTATAAACCTGAAGGAAGGAGATATTTGCGAAGATCGTGAAAACGTTGGTTGGAGAATATGTGAAGCTGGAACAGGCTAAGAGATAATCCCTGTTTGAAGAAGAAAATAACGTAGTTTTATTTGATTTTCATATTTATTATATAATTCAGTGACAGCTGTTTCGGTATACTGTACCTTCTTCAGACATGTTAACAAATTATGAATTGTGTTCCAACTGATCTAAGCAACAATACAACAATATTTATTTAAATTTTTAATTTAACAAAGGGGGATTCATTCAAATCAAGTTGAGAATTTAACAGTTTGTTTCTACTTTTCAATTTATTTATTTCTACAGCCTCCAAAAATATCCAACTTCTTACCCTTATCACAAACATGTAAAATTTCAAAATTTGGATCGAAACAATGATTAAATTGGAATAGGTGGTTAGCATTATTTTGAATATTCTAAATTTCTGTTATATGCTCTCATGTGTTCCTTTATCCGAGAGATAAAAGGTCTACCAGTTTGTCCTATATAGACATTGTATGGATTTTCATCAAGTAAACACCAACTCAATTGATTAAGAAAATAACGGTTTGATTTGTTATCTTGTGAGGACAAACACTCCAAAGTGCTAATCAGCTGAACGTTGCAGTGAACTTGACAAAGCAGTAGCTGAGAACGGGCTCCCCCACATCACTCACTCACTAATCATACCCTCTTCTGGTCATTCAATTTCACAATCAGGCGTTCATAAGCTTTACTTTCTCAGGTTGTTAGAAAACAAATTCAACTCCTGAACAAGTTGGTTTTCATTACATTACACTGGTCAACCTGATTTTTGTCTCATGATTACCAATAGTTGCAGTTTTTTTATCATGTTTTCAAATATGTATTCGGAATTTCTCCATCACCCACAGTTTTTTTTATTTAAATGTCAATTAATGGATTTAAATAATTATTTTTTAATAAACGTTTTTTCGTCCATTTGTCTGTAAAATAGAACGGGGAACACTTTCATCAGGATATTTCAGCTATGGAAAAGAGATATCAAGGCAAATGGAATCCTAATATGCTGGCCGATTATTGTTGGACCATCAAGAGGGATGCTCCACAGGCGAAATATAGCTGAAAATCGTCATTTCTTACTTTCTAGGTGAGTCCGAATGGTCGAATATTGTGTAGTTACGAATGTAGCAAACATTAAAGTGTTTGAAATTATAAATTCCTGTCTCTCGAAAACTTTGCGTGATGGAGAAAGACCGATATCATATTTGAATTTAGGAAAAAAAAAATACTATCAGAATCACATATTTTTCTTTCTGAGTAAAAAAAAAAGTGTTTTTTTTTGTTGCTCAGTGTTATTAAATCAAACCATAACATTGTGTTATATCAACATTTTTTAAGTTCAATGTAAACCACTGTTGAGATTATTGATTAAAATATTAAAATGTGTCCCTGTTGTATTAGTCGTCCTTAACAAACTTCTATTTATTAAATATCGCCAAACATCATTCCTCAGACCAATAGCAGGATATCAAAGAACAGACAAAAAACACAACACAGAAATAAGACAGCAACTAAAAGTAGGGGAATTAAACACAGCAATACTGAAATACGGAACAAACGGGAAAGAACGCTTAGCAAGGATGATAGAGAACAGAATATCAAAACCAGCATATAACTATTTACCACAGGGAAGAAGAAGCTTGGGAAGACGAAAGAAAAGATGAAAAAATAGCAATTTGGAGCCGGAACAGGCTAGTAAAAAAGTCTAAAGAGTGGCGAAGAAGAATAAGATAATGTTCATCAAACATAAAAAATATAGGCCTTTCAGAAGACTGTCTTCCATCATCATCTACAGTGGTACTGAAGGTTTTGTAAATTTTAATGGCCTATAGCGGGCTCAGGTCGATGAATGTGTTCTCGATCAACTATTTGTGTACTTTCCTTTTTTTAAGATTTCAATGTCTTCTAAGATGTTGATTTTGTAGTTAATATCTTCTATGTGCAATATCACTAATCCATCCATAGTAATTCTGCCCGAGGGTAGGCCTTTCACTGCAATCATAGCATTTTCATGCTATGCTTTGCAGCTTTACTAGGGAATTGTAGGTGTGGTAGCATCCCGTTGCTTTCCACACCGGTGAAGGATGATGATGATAACGATAAGGATGATGATGATAATAACGATAATGATGATGATGACCATATGATTTCGGGGACCGTTTGGGCCTTAAAGTTTTCCTGACATTTGTCTTACAGATGAGGAAAAACCCCGATAAAAACCTCACCCAGAAAAACTGCCCCGACCGGGGTTCGAACCCGGGCCCGTTGCGTGACAAGGCAGCACGCTACCTCGAGACCACAGCGATGGGCTATATCCTAATATTAACTACAAAATCAACACCTTAGAAGACATTGAAATATTAAAAGAAGCAAAGTTGAACGAGAACACACCCAACTACCTGAACCCGTTGTATATAACCTTCAGTACCGCTATAGATGCTGTTGGTGGAAAACTGTCTTCTGAAATGCCTACGTTTTTATTATTTGACTATATTTTAGAAACAGAAGTTTGTTTTAGTAGAGGACGACCTATGTCAGCCTTAGCATTGCAATTTATCAAATTGCAAATCGGATATATTCCAATTCAAATTCTGATACAACAAGTACGTATTTTAATATTTTAATCGTGTTATATTCTTAATAAGTTTGACAGCTATGTTAAAGAAATAAATGCGGCAAAGATACACACTTTAGAAGAACTAGACATTTTAAAGGAAATAAACAACAAACTGATTTTAAATTAGAACACACCCTATTTATACAAGCCTCTATATGAAATGAAGATAGAAGACGGTTTCTGAAAGGCCTACAGTTTTAAAAATATTAACCTAGTTGAGGACGGCGGTACCTGTCAAAGTATTTATTATTATTATTATTATTATTATTATTATTATTATTATTATTATTATTATTATTATTATTATTATTATTATTCTGCTTCATGGAATTAGGCTTTTTGACCTGTTTTCACATCAAGTGGGATTTAATTAATCTTCCCCTCTAGTAAATGGGTGTCCAACCTTCTATGTCCTATTGGTTTGTACTTCAATGACAGCTTGATTTCAGTATATGACCTGGGATGTTAAAAAGTATATTTAAATAAAATACTATATACATAGCATTAACGTAAATAAACTTTGAGTCTATAACCTTCAAGTCCTTCTATCCACCATTCTTCAATATAAACAAAAATAAACTTTTTTGCCTCAGAAAGAAAAATATGTGATTCTGATAATATTTTTCTCCTGAATTCAAATATGATACCGGTTTTTCTCCATCACGCAAAGTTTCCGAGAGACAATAATTTATAATTTCAAAGGCTTTAATATTTTCTACATTCGTAACTACACAATATTCGAACATTCGGACTCACCTAGAAAGGAAGAAAAAAATTACAATTTTCAGCTATATTTTGCCTGTGGAGTACCCCTCTTGATGGCCCAACAATAATCGGCCAGCATATTAGGATTCCATTTGCATAGATATCTATTTTCCATAGCTGAAATCTCCTGATGAAAGTGTTCCCCGTGCTCATCGCTCACTGCTCCAAGATAATAAATGGACGAAAAATCGTTTATTAAAAATAATTATTTAAATCCATTAATTAAAATTGAAAAAGAAAAAGCTATGGGTGATGGAGAAATTCCGAATACATATTTGAAAACACGATAAAAAAACTGCATTAAGTACAACTATTGGTACTCATGAGACAAAAATCATGTTGACCAGTGTAATCGAAAAAGATAACAACTAGTACGTAAATCTTAATAAAACAAACTAATATATATAGATTTCTTTCCGAAGGTTTTGCATTTTCAAGTTTTTTTCTTTTTTTTATATATATTCAAAGCCTAGAATAATACAGGGTGAAAATTATTTAAACCGACAAACTCTCGGAGGTTGTAGGGGACACCAAAACAAATATTTTTCCCTAATGCCATTTTTTTCCTATGAGGATTATTTAAACCGGTAGAGGAAGATTTCTCTGGCGGCAAAATAATTAAACGAACAAACACTTTTGCATTTTTTATTACCAAGAGACAACACATTAACACAACGCAATTACTTAAATTACACTAGAGGTTCAAAAATGCCTCCATTGACATGTAAACAAAGATTACACCGGCGGATCATGTTCTGTCTAACACGGGCAAAAACTCCAGGAGTATCGTTAATTGCTCCTGCTGCTGCTACTATCCGGGCAATCAGATCCTTTTCTGATGCAACAAGAGTTGTGTAAATAAGGTTGCGCATCTCTCCACATACAAAAAATCCAAAAGGGGTCATACCTGGGGATCGAGCAGACCATGGTACAGGACCACCTCTGCCAATTAACGTTTCTGAAAATCGTTGGTTCAAGAATCGACGCAACGACGACTGAAATGTGCCGGCGCTCCGTCATGTTGGAACCAAATGTGTTGTCTTGTAGGGAGCGGGAGGTCTCCCAGTAATTCTGGTAATACTCTGGCTAGAAAATTGTAATAGTGCCTGCCATTTAATGGCCTAGGTAGGAGATATGTTCCAATTAAACAGTCCCCAACAAACACCGGCCGACACATATCAGTGTACTCACTCCAGGTGTATCGCTCCATTAGTAAACAGATACGATTCACTACTACACTGGTGGACAAAACAATTCCTACCATCAACAGCAGTTGCAGTCATGACAACTGAAGAGCGTAATACGCCCTCTACCGGTTTAAATAATCCTCATAGGAAAAAATTGCATTAGGGAAAAACATTTGTTTTGGTGTCCCCTAAAACCTCCCAGAGTTTGTCGGTTTAAATAATTTTCACTCTGTATATGATCCTATTGCTTACACTAAAACTTGTATAGAGTATATTTGTGTTCTTTTATAGTTTTATTTAAATCAAACTCTGCTTTCTTGAGAACGAATCTTATAAAGTAAATAGGATCAAGTTGTGCGCGCGCTGTGTGGGGTCCCTTATACCGTTACCGTGACCACAGCCATGATGCAGCACTCTCTTGAAGGTGAGAGTTAACACAAATCAATGCACTTCTACATTTATTTTTTATTTTAAATGATTATAGAAGTCTTCAAGATTTCCAAATACTCATGGTTTCAAATATCAAGTACTGCTAATCATTTCTTCTCCGAATCTTAAGTTATTTAGTTCAGGGTAATTAGAATAGCTTACTTAAAAAAATCCTGGCCTCATTTTCAACGCGATAATTAACAGAAAAATCATAGATATTCAATTCGGTTATTTAAAAAAAAATCGGTGTGGGGCAATTAGGTAGAAAATATCTATAAAGGTATCAAAACGCGGGGCTTTCACTTTTCAGCTAAGAAGAAAATTTGATTGAAAAAGAAAATACGTTCTAGATCTCAAAAATATGAAAAAAAAACCTGCATAGATAAAATCGTTTTAAAACTTTTACCAAATTAATAAAAAAAGACGAAAAAGTGTCATTTTCACCATTGTAATGCTGGGCCCATAATCGCTGCAGAGTTCTTTTATTAGGACTTAAATTAGAACAGTTAAGTCTCGTAGATTGTGATGGGCAGGGCATGTGGAACGAATGGGGAATGAAAGACTTGCATGGAAGCTTCTTGTAGGAAAACCAGAGGAAAACGCCCAGTTCGTAGACCAAGAATGAGGTGGGAGAATAACATTAACTATGATTTGAGGGAAGTAGATCATACAGGGAATGATTGGAAAACATTAACTCAGGATAGGGATGTATGGAGAGCTTATGTCCGCGCGGCCATGAACCTACGGGTTCGATAGTGTCAGTGAGTTAGTTAGTTAGGACTTAAATTACGTTATAGCTTTTCATGACGCCTACCCATCATGAAAATTGTATGCAAAAATATATATACTTTTCTATACAATTCGCTAAAATGTAAGAAAAAGAAGTGTCTCAGTATTAAGCCATACATATGGCCAATAATAAAGTACGTAAAGAACAGCAATTAAACGTCTTAAAACTCTCTCCAACGATCGGGCTATTTCAGTCTGACGCCCCGCCGGCGGGTAAGGGTCTACATGGCGAGGGAACGTACAAGTTCGCTTTTCAGCGCTCGAGCAGCCGGAGCATCGATATAGTTTTTCAACCACGCCCCCTCCGGTGACGCGTCAGACCGAAATAACACGACGTTCAGAAGAGTTTCTAAGGCATTTAATTGAATTTGACCGATGTTTAATCACGGATACGTTATAGAGCAACTCTTGTGGAACAAAAATAATTTTGAAGGTTTGCTGTGGGACAATTATTTGCCATATTTGATGGAATCTTACTGAGACACTTTTACATTTTAACGAATTGTGGAGAAAGTTATAGATATTTTGGCACAACATTTTAATGATAGGTAGACTCCATAACGGTTACCATTAAACCCCGAAAAAAGTATCTACAACAATATTATGGGCCTAGTAATGCATTGATGAAAAATTACACTTTTTTCGTCGTTTTTATTTTTTATAAAAAGTATTGAACCGATTTTATCTGCTCAGGGCTCTTTTTTTTTTTTGAGTGCTAGAACATATTACTTTCTTACTTACTTACTCATTGGCACTATCGAACCCGTAGGTTCATGGCCGCGCAGACATAAGCTCTCCATACATCCCTATCCTGAGCTAATGCTTTCCAATCATTCCCTGTATAATCTACTTCCCTCAAATCATAGTTAATGTTGTTCTCCCACCTCATTCTTGGTCTACCAACTGGGCGCCTTCCTTCCGGCTTTCCTACAAGAAGTTTCCATGTACGTCTTTCATTCCCCATACGCGCAACATGTCCTGCCCATCGCAGTGTACGAAACTTAACTGTTCTTATTATATCTGGCTTCCTATAAAGACCATGTAGTTCATTGTTATGTAGTCTTCTCCATTCACCTGTCTGTTCATCTCTCTTTGGTCCAAAAATTTTCCTAAGAACTTTATTCTCAAATACTCGTAATCTCCTTTCCTCCCTTAAAGTAAGAGTCCATGTTTCGCACCCATATAATATAACTGGTAGAATAATAGTTGTATATTTTCAGCTTAACATTTTTTTAAAGGAGTTGGGACATCAAAAGTCTCTGCAATGCATAATAGCAGGCATTTTCAGAATTGAGCCTATGTTTAATTCTGTTTTCCAAACTAAGTTTTCTTCATAGCTAAAAAAAAAAAAAAAACTTTGCCACGTTTATGAATTTTTTGCGAAACATAAGTTTAATGCATTGAATTCCTACGTTCTTTCTGCTTAAGTATCACGTTGGGAAAGTGGCCAGGAAATAAAAAAATATGTTTTTTTTATCGCTAAGTACCCTCAAATCATGGTTAATGTTATTCTCCCGGAAATAAGTACTCCATACATCCCTATTCTGAGGTATTTTTAATCATTCTCTGTAGGCCTATAATTTACCTCCCTCATCATTATCAGTATCCACTTGAAAAAACTCCATACACCCCTATCCTGAACTGTTTTTAAATCATCTCCTGTATAATTTACCTCCCTCAAATCATGGTTAATATTATACTGCCGGAAAAAATACATCCTTTTCCCGAGCTGATTTGCAATAATTCCTTCTTCTTCTTCACTTCACGGGCTAGACAAATTGCCTGTTCCGCCTCACAGTTGTTCTGTTTTATCGGGGGTTGTCCCGTTTTCCCCTGCCACAATATCATCCCATCATTTCTCCATGCTCATCTCATCCATTTCGTTTGATTTCGTTCATCTGATCCTGTGATGGTGCGTCAGGCGTGGTCGGCCTTTGTCATTCACAGACCTCTATATAAGGGGCTTCATTTCAACTCATCCCTCCACTCGACCCTGAGTTGGACACAAGTTGATATTTATTTATACCATTTTATGAATAAGTCTTCCATTAAAATAGCGTTTAAATGCGTACGCCTATATAATTTATAAATATTCCTTTAGTATAGTGTATACGTTTATAACATTTATATTGGGTCCATATTTTGGTAAACAGATGAGGACAGAGACAAAACTAAGATTACAAAACTAAGACAAAACTAACAAAACTAAGATTTACATAACGTCACATCAAAAGCTGCTCTAAAATACGGAAGTGAAATTTGGATTTTAAATAAAAGAAACTCTCATAAACTTCAAGTAAGCCAAATGCGCTTCTTACGATCATTGTTAGGAGATAATAGACTGGATCACCAAAGGAACACTATTATCAGAGGAAAACTTGGAGTAGCAAGTTTAAATGAAGATATCCAAAGATACCAACAAGAATGGAAAAATCATCTGAGAAGAATGGCAAGAAATAGACTTCCAAAATTGGCATTCCAATATACCCCAACTGGACATAGGGACCAAGGAAGACCAAAACATCGGTGGAAAGATCAAGACCATCTTCGCTAGGTTTACCGTACAGGCCACATGGCCTAAAACGAATTTGTTCATGATGATGATGATGATATTGGGTCCATATACTTGAACTTGAGATTATGTTCTGAAGGTCCCGTATTCAAACCCCAGTTTCAACCAATCTGATTTTTCCCTTGCAACCACGTGCAGTAGTTAACTGACTTATGCCGCATTCTATACATCATATTACACAACCGTGTCGGTTTTGGGTTAGTGGCCAGCTGATAGTATCACATGTGTCATTTTCGGAGGTGGACGATCATCCAACTAGTATAGGGGTGATATATGATCAGCATTTCGAGATCCCAATTTATTAGAACTGGTTTCTTCAACCTGGAAACGTTACTTGTTGTAGACCCAAATTCCTCATGATGCTAGATGGACTTCAGACTCATAATGGCTGAAATTATACGACAAATTTTATTTTTGCATGAGGACTCGAACACATGTACTCTCACTTTAAGGGAGGAAAGGATATTACGAGTATTTTAAAATAAAGTTCTTACGAAAATGTTTGTACCAAAGAGAGATGAACAAACAGACTGGTGAATGGAGAAGACTACATAACAATGAACTACATGGTCTTTATAGGAAGCCAGATAAAATAAGAATAGTTAAGTCTCGTAGACTGCAATGGGCAGGACTGTGGCACGAATGGGGAATGAAAGACGTGCGTGGAAGCTTCTTGCAGGAAAATCAGAGGAAAAACGCCCAGTTGGTAGACCAAGAATGAGGTGGGAGAATAACATTAACTATGATTTGAGATAAGTAGAATATACAGGAAATAATTGGAAAACATTAGCTCAGGAAAGGGATGTATGAAAAGCTTATGTCTGCGCGGCCATGAACCTACGGGGTCGATAGTCCAGTGAGTTAGTTATTTATGGGGACTCGAACGAGTGCATGTCTTAAAGCTCTATGCAAAGACCTTTGACCGATCGACTTCTGCGCGGGGCAATATAAATTTTAACTTCATATTAATCTCCACGGGGTACGCCCCGACGTAGCACAGTTGATTAAGGCAATACGCTACAAGCCGATAGATCGAGGATTCGAATCCCGGTGGGGACAGGATTTTTAATGAGACCCAAACTTTTTGGTGGCACTATTGCCCTGGTGTCGACTCAGCCTCTAATGTGAAGGAGAACCAGACGCTTGTTCTGTGGAAGAAAGCTATCGTCACGCAAAGCTGACAACCCGGCTGACATCAAATACCGAGCCTAAAAAAAAAAAATAAAATAAAAAATGGGAGCCTTAAATTCCTACTATCCCAAATGTCTGTTACGGCCTATAGTAGATACACTTTACCTTTATTTTTCTCCGCATTTGAGATATTTTTCAATTTTCTTAATGAAATGAGTTGCTACTAATTAGGGCTAGGATTTTTATGTAATAAAAGATAAGATTGCAATGCAGACAGTATATATTATTCAACTGTTTGTGTGTGAAACCAAAACAAAAGACAGAAGTCTAACTTCTCATTATACTATTTAACTGTTTATGTGTGAAACAAAAAACAAAAGATAGTCATAAGTCTAACTTCTTATTATACTACTCAACTGTTTGTGTGTGAAACAAAAACAAAAGATAGTCATAAGTCTAACATCTTATTATATTACTCAACTCTTTGTGTGTGAAACAAAAACGAAAGATAGTCATAAGTCTAACATCTTATTATATTACTCAACTCTTTGTGTGTGAAACAAAAACAAAAGATAGTCATAAGTCTAACTTATTATACTACTCAACTGTTTGTGTGTGAAACAAAAACAAAATATAGTCATAAGTCTAACTTCTTATTATACTACTCAACTGTTTATGTGTGAAACAAAAACAAAATATAGTCATAAGTCTAATTTCTTATTATACTACTCAACTGTTTATGTGTGAAACAAAAACAAAAGATACTCATAAGTCTAACTTCTTATTATACTACTCAACTGTTTGTGTGTGAAACAAAAACAAAAGATAGTCATAAGTCTAACTTATTATACTACTCAACTGTTTGTGTGTGAAACAAAAACAAAATATAGTCATAAGTCTAACTTCTTATTATACTACTCAACTGTTTATGTGTGAAACAAAAACAAAATATAGTCATAAGTCTAATTTTTTATTATTCTACTCAACTGTTTGTGTGTGAAACAAAAACAAAAGATACTCATAAGTCTAACTTCTTATTATACTACTCAACTGTTTTTCTGTGAAACAAAAGATAGTCATAAGTCTAATTTTTCGTTATACTATGTTGCAATCTTAACTTTTAGTACATAAAAATCCTAGCCCTACTGATAAGAATTGTAATTACATATCCACAGAATTAAGCATCACAAAATAAGTAAAACGTTGCTACAATTTCTCTGGTAACTTTGAACTTAATTTGGTGCAAAGGAAATAGAATGAAAGAGTTAATTTGTTTAATAGAATTACATGTGAAAGTTGCTCACACGCAGAACTTGGAATGTGGCAGAAGAGCGTTCAGACCACATCCGCTGCATTCTGAAAGCACATCTCTGTTAAATGCATAAATCACCACAATTATTCCCTGAATAGGGAGCCGCGAGCTTTAGAATACTTCCATTAGTCCGTTTCCTCTCTCGCTACAGCACAGAACTGGGAAACCAGTTCATTATTTTAAGTTCATTCATTCAGACTTTTCCACCCTGAAATCTTGTCTAGAATTTGTTTCGCTATCCAAATAACACGGTGATGACAAGAATTCTAATTATTTTTCTTTAAGCCTGTTCTGGCTTCACATATTCTCCAACCATCGTTTCCGTGGTTTTTCCAAATATCTCTTTCCTTCAGGTTTATATATAATAAAAAAAGTTATTTTAGGAATACGACTGAAGCTCATTCTTTCTAGGTGTTCAATCCATTGATCTCTATAACGATGAATCCTTTCGTCTAATGATATTAACACATCATTTAATTTAACGGTTCATTGGGCAATTTTTTCTTAATGAATAGAATAAAGTCGCAATTCACGGTAGACTTTGAAAACATCTATACATCACCACACTGAGCAACAAAAAAGAAACTTTTTTTTTTCTCAGAAAGAAAAATATATGATTCCGATAGTATTTTTTCTCCAGAATTCAAATATGATATCGGTTTTTCTCCATCACGCAAGGTTTTCGAGAGACAGGAATTTATAATTTCAAACACTTTAATATTTTCTGCATTCGTAATTACACAACATTCGAACATTCGGACTCACCTAGAAAGTAAGAAATAACGACTTTCTGCTATACTTCGCCTGTGGAGCATCCCTCTTGATGGTACAACAATAATCGGCCAGCATATTAGGATTCCATTTGCCTTGATATCTCTTTTCCATAGCTGAAACCATTTGAGTTAGCTCATTTGGTTTTATTTCATAATGGACAAATGGACGAAAAAACGTTTATTAAAAATAATTGTTTAAATCCATTAATTGAAATTGAAATAAAAAACTGTGGTGATGGAGAAATTCCGAATACATATTTGAAAACACGATAACAAACTGCATTAAGTATAACTATTGGTACTCATGAGACAAAATTCATGTTGACCAGTGTCATCAGCCTTTCAAGTATTAGGTCTAATGGCCTTATTACGGTCACTAAATATTTCTTGAATGGTCTACCCACGGATCGTCTTCCTCGGGGAATGTAGCTGAGCATCAGTTTGGGTATTCTGGAGCGGTTCATTCGGTGAATGTGGTGTATCCAATTCTTCCTGTAGTCATGGAGGTATTGAGATATTGATGTAAGGTTGAGTTCTTTCGCTATTTTTTCATTTATTTGATGGTCAAGAAGGCTGTAACTAGCATTTCTTCGTAGAAATTTTGTCTCCGTAGCTGTGATATGACGTTCGTCCTAAAGTTCGAATGGTCCATGCTTCACTGCCATAACAGAGGATATTTTTCCTGGAAGGCCATAACTTTAGTTTTTTTATGAAATATTCATATTAAATTGCTGTCCTATTATGTTTCTTGAAAATTGTATTGCTTTCAAGTCACCAAAAAATACATACAAAGCAATTGATTATCTGAAAAAATTAAAGGCAATTAATGAACGTTACATAGTTACTCTACAAATAAATAAATACATAAATTCTCCCACTGCTCTGTTCGTGCTTTAGATTAACTACGGCATATATGTCAAATAAATGCAAAAGCAATGAACATACATACATTGTGTTCTGCCCAAGAGCAGGTCTTTCACTGCAAACTCAGCATTCTCCACTCTTTCCTTAACTCAGCTTTCCTTTTTTTATCCGCATACAAACCATTTCATGTTTGTAGCTTTATTAGGGATACGTAGGTGTGATAGCTTCCCGTTTCTTTCCACACTCCACTCTCTATTATGCATCTTAAAATCCTAAATGATCTTAAGAAGATCTCGAGGGGCCCCAACTTGGAGGTGAGGAGAGTGGATTTGGCTTAGACCCTCCGGACTTCACCGAAATTCATACCAGAAGTTAAATATCAATTCCATTAGGGTTTTTGACCAGATCAAAGACCCGGAAATCCCAATTAGACTTTATAATATTTTATTTTTGATATTGTGGTTTAATAAAAAGTACTCATGTACCAATGTATTTTTCATATTATTAAGGCAGGTAATTGTACTTCAATACATAGCCTATCATTTGAAAATTTAGTTAAGTCTAAATTATATCCTGTATTATTTCCTACTTAATGATTCAATAGGAAATTTAAGAGGGCGAAAATTTAATAAGTATTATTGTAAATGTCTCGATTATTACTAATACCTAGGAAGACGTTTCTTAACAGAAGATGTAATTGTGATATTAACGTTATTATGGGATAGAGGTTTACTCGTTTTCCTCCACCATTGCATTTACACAGTTAAATTCTGTTTCAGGAAAATCTATTGTAACACTTGTTCAGACTAATATTGCACTCGTTAATATAAAATAGGCCATGGTATAGTCTACATAAGTAAATCCTCTACTTGTGCTCGGCGTAATGCCAGAACGAGGGATGAGATGAGACGAACCTCCAATTATTATTTGAAGGTCAGTGATATACGAAGAAGCCGTCCGTGGCAGATGAAATGAAATGAAACAAAATGATTGTTGAAGTATGGAGAAATGTCCCCTTCACGGTATCTTTAACTTGTCGTGATGGAGTGGCTTGCGTGCTTAAATGATCCCGAGAGCTATGCCGGCGGTAGCATTGCAGCCGGTAGGGTTACCCATGCCGAACTGGTCGAAGGTGATAAGCCAGACGAAAAAAGTACCTTGTTCGAAAGAGTGACGATCTTTCACCGTAAAAATACAACCATCAAAAAAATGCAGACATGGGTTCAACTAGGGTAAAATTTTCCGGAGGTCAAATATTTCCCCAAAGGCTCAAACGTAGGGACATGTTTCCTAGGAACATAGAAGGTTAAGAAGAAACCATTAACTGTGATTTGAGGGAAGTAAATTAGACAGAGGGTGATTGGAAAACATTGGGCTCAGGATATGGATGTATGGAGAGCTTATGTCCGCGCGGCCATGAACCTATTGGTTCGATAGTGCCAGTGATTTAGTTGTTGTTTGAATTTTTATTTAGGCCCCCACCACCACCCCCCGTGTTAGCCCTCGGGCAACATGCCCTTATCCCCGGTCTGCTCTACTTTCCCTATATATATTATCTTTAAGGTGAAAATACATAATCAATATACAATTCGGTAATTTGTAGTGTGTTGTTGTTACATAAAATTAAAATAAAGTGTGTTTTGTTTGTTTGTGTATATGTGTGTGTGTGTGTGTGTAGTAGTAGTAGTAGTAGTAGTAGTAGTAGTAGTAGTAGTAGACTGGTGACGTTTTTAACGCCTCTCTTGTCTTCGCTGGTCTTCGTCTCTTCTTAATCCCAAGACTCTTCTTGTGTACTTGGTGAGGGATTTGAAGGCTTCCTTCCCGGTCCAGAATTCTAAGGCGGGCGGCCATTGTGTTTCACCGATCATGGCTGCTTCCTCCAGCTCCTGCCTGAAGACATTGTACTTGGTACATTGATAGAGCACGTGGACTACGTCGTCCTCTCCGGGGTTGAAACAATCACAGAGAGGTGAGTCGGTACGTCCTCTTACGTGCAGTTTGGAGCGGAAGAATCCATGACCTGAAAGGATCTGTGTGGTGTAGTGGCTGGGAGTTATCCATGTAGTCTGCATTCTTTTCTGGACTCTCGGGAAGAACTGGAATGTCTGGCGTCCATGGGGCTCCTGTTCCCATTCCAGTTGCCACTTGTCGAGGAGGTGAGAGTCGATTATTCTGCGGACGGCGTCCCTTTCATCTGGTTCGGCGTATAGGTCCGGAGTAATGGTCGTTTCCTCGATGTGGACGGGAAGCCCTCTTCGGAGACAATATCGTTGAATCCTCCTCTCTATGTACAAGTCTATTGGGAATACTCCAGCTATGACGGTTAGTTATGGAGAAATGTCGGAATGAAGTTTTCTGTAGGGAAAAATGGGAGAAATCCCGAGAGAAACCTGACCTGTCTCTGATTCGTCCACCAGGAACCCCATATGGAATGAGCAAGATGGGAACTCGGAACCCAAAGGTGAAGGGAGTGTGTCTAAAACATTTGTGCCACAAAGCCGCCATGTTACAGTCTAAATAAGTAGTAGGGGTTTAATTACTTACTGATTCGTGAACTAAATATCTCTGAATGAAGTTATGTAATATTCTATTAATAGAAGGCATGATAAATTCTGACATATACGTGCTGGCATTATGTAGTAAATACTGCAAGTGCTGTCGATGACTACAGATGTTTCATATTACTTATCTCATAGTTTTTATCGTCATAATGTGTACAGAGTGTAAATTAATTATTACGTCACCAATTTTAACTTCTTACATAGTGACCTTAGAAAAGTAGTATGATGTAGCCCTTTAGGGAATCACGATCTATTAATAGAAATTGTTTATGAATTACTAACTAATACCCGGCGTGCGCTGCTACGCCTAAATAAATGATAATGTGTTTTTACATTTAGTTTAATAAGTAAAAGGGAAGATAAATACAAATTTATATCGTTATTATTTTAGCTGCCCTCATGCTGATTACTCGGCGTTGCCCGGGAATCTACGCATCCCGATGTACTTGGCATAAATGAGCTGAGAGACAAAATTCGTTATTTTGAGTTATCCATAAAAGAATATCCGCCGTGCGCTGCTATGCTTGCCCGGGAATCTATTTATCCGATCTTTTTGGCATCAATGAAAGACAAAAAATGTTTATTCTGATATTTCCTTAAAAGATAAACATATGCTGTCGCGGACTTTTTTATAGAGGTTTTGAGATTTTCAATATGTGTACAGTAATTTTATGTATTTGTTTAGGCAGCGTAAGTCATTTAAGCTTACAAAAAACGACTTTTTTTCCACGTTTTTTCACCACAGAAGGTGATTTTTAAGGCTGAAGGGCTTGAGCATTAATATTCTCGTATTAGCTATAACCTTCCCGGGAAAAACCTGAACATTTTGCAAAAAGCCACATGACAATCGGATGAATGGTATGGCAGCACATGCTTGCACGGAAATCTACTTATCCCGATCTCCTTGGCATCAATGAAAGGCAAAATGGCTATTTTGTGTTATCTGTAAAAGATAACCTGTCGCGGGTTTTTTTGTAGAGCTTTTTTTTAGATATTCAATTCTGTGTACATTAATTTTGTATATTTGTTATGGTTTAGGCAGCGTAAGCCATTTAAGGGTAAATGATTAATAGTAAAGCAAACTGTTCGAAATAAAAAAAAATAAGATTATTGACTAAACAAAATACAATTATTCACCTCCAATGGAAGGACATGTGGCACGAATGGGGAATGAAAGACGTGCATGGAAGCTTCTTGTAGGAAAACCAGAGGGAAAATGCCCAGTTGGTAGACCAAGAATGAGGAGAATAACATTAACTATGATTTGAGGGAAGTAGATTATACAGGGGATGACTGGAAAACATTGGCTCGGGATATGGATATATGGAGAGCTTACGTTTGCGCGGCCATGGACCTACGGGTTCGATAGTGCCAGTGAGTTAGTTAGTTCAACTCCAATGGATACCCTCTCATTGTGGGATATATGGAAACGAAATGGCGGCTCTCTTAGCAAAAAAGTTTACTAAAATTTTACAGAAAACGAATCAAGCCCTGCCCTATCATTCTGCAAGAATTATAATTAAAAAAAACTTGCTGAAAGAATTGATGCAGCACTTTAAAACACAAAGTAATGAGAAATCATGGGCGGCTATCTTGCAGAATAAAAACTTAATACCTGAACATCCAAGGCATGAAGCAGTAGCAACATTCATATTGTTAACAGGCCATGACTATCTGACAGCACACCTGTGCAAAATTGGAATCTTCAACTCTCCAAATGTATACTGTGTCAATATAATTCAACAATGAAAAAAGACCAGCTTACTAACTGTGAGGCTCTCAAGATGTCACCTACAAGAACCCTGGTTGGAATCTATTGGGAAGCAAGAAAGAAAATGGAACACATCCAAGCTAATGGGCATTAGCCTATTACTACTACTACTACTACTACTACTACTGATTAACAGTAGATTAACAGTATTTTCGAAATTTGGTATTCGTAATATCCTTGAAACGTATTTTACTCAATATTTCATCTTCATAGTCCATTTACGAATCTATACTTATGAAATTCATCTTTTTATTAAGAAAATGGTAAATATGAAAATAAAGGAGTATCCATCCATAGTAATTCTGCCCGAAGGCAGGTCCTTCACTGCAATCATAGCATTTTCATGCTATGCTTGCATCTTTACTAGGGAATTGTAGGTGTGATAGCTTCCTGTTGGTTTCCACACCGGTGAAGGAAGATGATGATGATGATAACAATAAGGATGATGATGATGCTCATATGATTTTGGAGACCGTTTGGGCCTTAAGGTTTTCCTGACATTTGTCTTACAGGTGAGAAAAAACCCCGGGGATCGAACCCGGGCCCGCTGCGTGACAAGGCAACACGCTACCTCGAGACCACAGCGGTGGACTAAAGGAGTGTATAAACTTAACTTTAAAACCGTGAACATTTTTATATAGGCAGAACTATAAGAAGTTTTAAAATAAGATTCAATGAACATTTATGAGATTATGTTAAAAATGAACGAAAATCAAAATTCGCAGAACATATTTAAAAAACAAACCATCAATTTGGCAATATAGAGGAAACAATGAAAATATACATAAAGAGAGCAATATACAGAAAATTAATATTTTAGAAGAAATAGAAATCATCATCGAAGCAGGAAACAGAAATTTATTAAACGAAATTTTGCCTAGCAACCAAAACCGATTATATACAATTTACAAATAAACAAATAAAAGAAATGTCATGAAGATAAAATTAAATTTTCTAAAAGCTTCACTTCTTCTTCTTCTTCTTTGGCTTTCCCCCACTTATAGTTTGCCATCTTCAGTTTCCATATATCTCTATCATTCCAATCTCCCTCTTCCAAATTCCTATCATCCATTATAGTTCTGACGTAGGTTTTCCATTTTCATCTTGGTCTGCCACGTTTATTTCTTCCAGGGGGTGACCATTGGTATCTATTTTTTTGGCCATCTTTCATTTTCCATTCTTTGTACATGGCCATACCATTTAAGCGTTTGATTTTCAATCCTCTTAACAACAGATGTGTGACATTAATTTCTCTCCAAAGGAATTCATTTCTTATTTTATCCTGTCTTGTTTTTTGGAGGCTTCTTCTAAAATAATCAAATTCAACTGTTCTAATTTTATTATTTTGTAATTCCGTCAGAGACCAAGTTTCACTTCCATATGACAAAATATTCTGTATTATGCTCTTATAAATTTTCATTTTAGTTTCCTTTGTAATATTTTTATTCCAAATTATTCCATGTAATGTCTTAGTTGCATTTTTTGCCATTGCAATTTTATTCTGTACATCTCTCTCACCTAAACTTGTAATTATTGACCCAAAATATTTAAAAAATCACACTTTTTTATTTTCCCTGTTTCAAGTATGAGGTCATCCACATCCTTTCTCAAACACTTATATTCTGTTTTCTGTAAATTTATATTCAGTCCCCATTTTTTATATTCTTCCATTAGTTTATTTATTATGTATTTCATATCTTCATCCCCTGCAAAAATTATTTGATCATCTGCAAACAAATTTCTCAAGAATAAAATACATAGAATAATAAAGAAATGTTGAGGAAGACGGAGTGTAAAAATACAAAAAAAGGGGGTATATACAATTTATTTATAATACCATTTACGAATTTAGACCATTTGTTGAGCTTTTTCGGCTACAATGGAAATACCATCCAAAAGTCTTTTGATTGCACATCCTGGTCTTCTTCTTCCTTCACGTTGATAGCTTAACATCTGCTTGGGTATCCTGTGAATATGTTGCATCCATTTTGACTTATAATCAGAAATTTTGTTTTGTAAGGTTTCCACGTGTAATTTTTCTAAGATGTCTTTGTGTTTTTATGATCTAGTAGTGTGTATTCAGTAGTTTAATGTTTCTTGGCTATAAATGGGGAAGGGGAAATTATAAAATAATAATGAGAATATAGGGATTAGAATAAATGTAATTAATATTAGTTTTGTAGATAGATTAAATATTTCATTTGCTTTGAAAATATATCTCATTTTAGCAGATTTAAGTCTGTCAATTTTAAGGATATAAAAACAGTAAATGTTTAATATTAACTGACGTATTAGCACTCCTAATACGATTTGATAGCAGTACTAATGATACTATTTACTTTATCATTGATTTGTCAGTATTAGACTTTACTTTATAAGTTATAATTATGGCTGGATTTTCTTACGTCCTTTTTGAGGAGGTAAATATAAAATATATCGTGTTTAATAAATAGGATCATATTGTTGAAAAAATTGTACTACACAATGTCAATAAAAACCAAATCACGAATTAAAAAAGTTAAAAGAGACAATATTAAGTCTTAATAATGGTATCGTCGCTACTGGAACGCTTTGAGAAGTGCGTGTGTGAATTGTGTTGCGGACAGTGCGACCGATATCATATACCGAAATGCCGAAGAAACACGAATTCGCTGAATGATTGCAGCAAAGACTAATGAACTATCAATGCCCATTAGGGCGAACCATTCTTCTTATTATTATTTGTTTCTTTTGATTTGGTTAAATATGACTTTGAGTTTTATATAACAGCGTATTTTTACCATTTTAATGAATCCGATATATCTTTAATAATACAATGCCTATTCGGCATGTATATAGTTTTTTTTTAATTTTCTACCTTTTAGACGTGAATTATTCTCTCGCATATATTTTTTGTTAAAAAAATAAATACAGAAAGAAAATTATTACACAAAAGTAACTACAGTCGACGACTAATGTGGAAAAGGTAAGCTGTTTAGCTAATTGTAACTGTAACAGAAAGGAATATTTAGGTAATAAGCTGGAGAAATAAATTAAGAATAAGAATAAATTATATTTACAAATAAATGTTATGTACAGTATTGACACCCAAATGAGCAAATGCTCGTGCTCGGGCGCAGTTCAGTTACACGAATAATACAAATAGAGTATATACATTTAAAGTTAGGGACCAATTTCATTTTTACATAGATTGACACGTACAAATAAAAAAAAATGTATTGAGAGTAAAACTTATTCTAGCAAAATAATCATTGCAATGGAGAATGATATACATAAAATAATATAAACCATATAATGTGATGGATTAAAACCAATAATACAGAAGAAAGTAATTAGTAATATATTAAGTAAAAATACATGCTTCATATTTATTATTTTAAAATGTTCAAATTATTTTTTTTCACTTAATTAATTAATTTAAAATAATTGATAATGACTTTATCATAGTTTTCTTAAATTTGTATTATGGAATACGCATTGTTATTTCAATGCAAAGTAAGTGTTTTATTACATAAAATAATATTAAGCCTGAATAAAGAGGCTTCTAAACAATATTTATCGGCCTTCTTCATCCTAGTAATATCATAGTTGTCTACTAGATGTCTCATTGGGTCGGTATGTTCACCACATACCATTCATGACATCTTTAGGAAAGTAAGTTAACTAAATTAACTTGTTCTAGTAACTCCTAACAAAGGAATGGCTAAGGTTCAACATTGGGCTGTTACGCCATTGTATATGTGTATATTTTATCTATATATTTTATAACTTTTTCAAAGATAACTGCATACATATTTGATAAATCAATACAGCATGTAGTTGTAACTCTGATGCAAGTGACTGGTTCTCCATCTCATCATACTGTTGAAGTAGTTGTGTAACTCATTCACACTCTGTATACTATATCGTGTGAACTGAAGTGGCGCAATGTATTTATAGGATGTGCAATATGCCCTATTCATAGATCGGCACTTTTACTAGTGGCCTGTGAAAGTCATTCTTATTCAAATCTCACTCATCTTCCACTTATGATATTTGCTATTAGCGATACAAAAACTAAGCTATGTGGTCAAGGTCTGTTGTCTATGGTCAGTACAGTAAATCCCACGCTCCTATTTCAGGCTTTCAATTAAGGTTTTTACTCTGTTTTTTTTTGTAAATATTATTTTCTATACCTTCCGTGAATTATGGGGCTATTTTATAATTCATATACAAATTAATATACTTATGGTTTATTAAATTATATGCAGCATAGTTAGCGCAGGCCGCGTTGACAGCTGTTAGCATCATGAAGCACTAAAAACACAAAATTGGTGACTTTGATAAGAGCATATTTTAAAAATGCTTCTTAACGTAAATACATATATTTCATATGACACTGCTAATACCCGGCGTACGCTGCTACGCCTAAATAAATGAAAATTAATATGTTTTTATGTTTAGTTGAATAAGTAAAAATGAAAATTATTTATAAATTTATATGGTGCTGATTACCCGGTGTTGCCCGGGAAACTACTTATCCCGATATTCTTGGCATCAATTAAAGACAAAAATGGTTAATGTGAATTATCCATAAAAGATAAACATATGGTGTCGGGGACATTTTTCTAGTTTTTTTAATATTCAATTCTGTGTACATTAATTTTGTGTATTTGTTAAGGTTTAGGCAGCGTAAGCCATTTAAGCTTCCAAAAGCTACTTTTTTTCACGTTTGTCACCATAGAGGATGAGTTTAAAGACACTACAACTCTATTATAGTATATAAGCTTCCCCGGAAACTCCTGAACATTTTGCAAAAAGCCCCTCACAATCGGTTGAATGGTGTGGCAGCGCATAAAATACGAACAAACAAACATTAATTTTTATATATTAAATTCTGAATTGCGAATGAGTATCTCCTGATTCCACTTGTTTTAGAATGTCTGCTTTCCGTAGGGTAGGCCTATTATCATATTTGTCATCATCATTAACTTATTTTGGTTTAGGTCGTTTAACCTTGTTCCTATGAGATATCAAGATGTGGTTTTGGTATTTCAGTCTATAAAAATATATTAGAATTGAAAAATAGAAGAAAAAAAATAGAAAACTGATTTGTAAAGCATATAAAAGACCATCTATTTATTTAATTTCAACTATAGGACGAAGTTCAATAGATTTATTTTCATCATAAAATCTCCAGGATCAGGTTTTTGAAGAGTATACTTTTACATTTGTGTTTTTGAAGATTATACTTTTACATTAGTGTTTTTCAAGATTATACTTTTACATTTGTGTTTTTGAAGATTGTACTTTTACATTTATGTTTTTGAAGAGTATACTTTTACATTTGTGTTTTTCAAGATTATACTTTTGCATTTGTGTTTTTGAAGATTATACTTACACATTTGTGTTTTTTGAAGATTATACTTTTACATTTGTGTTTTTGAAGATTATACTTTTACATTAGTGTTTTTCAAGATTATACTTTTAAATTTGTGTTTTTGAAGTTTGTACTTTTACATTTATGTTTTTGAAGAGTATACTTTTACATTTGTGTTTTTGAAGATTATACTTTTGCATTTGTGTTTTTGAAGATTATACTTACACATTTGTGTTTTTTGAAGATTATACTTTTACATTTGTGTTTTTGAAGATTATACTTTTACATTTGTATCAGAATTTGTTATTCAGTCCGTCTTCATTTTGTCTTCCTCTATCTGGAAATCCTTTAGTTATTACTGCAATGCTAATTTAGGAAAAAGAGATAGGTCCATTCCCTGTACATGTTGTAAACCAATTGCTTTGTTAATTCTGAATTTCTTCAACTAAACTTTGACCTTTTAATTTATCGCGTATATCTGTGTTTTTTTTGTCCATTTTTGTCTACCTAGGAGTGGACGTAAAAATGTCATCTGTGCCACTTGAAATTTTGATTTGATTTTCGAATTTACTATCAATTTTTACTGCTGTATTTCAGTCCTGATTTTGCAGTTACATTATGTAATCTGAAATTGATTGCGGTTGACATTTTTTTACCAACATTTATTTTGTAACACTATTTATTTCTGTAACTTTGTCTTTGTATCATTTCTTATATCAGATTTACAATTCTTAGAGTTATCTCTGAACTCACTAATTCCGAAAAATCGAATCATTGGCACTAAGAAATTAATACTTTCTTATCCCTCCACCTATTGTAAGTAATTGTCTAGAGCGAGAAAACATGTCCAAGAACAAAAAATATTTCATGTGAATTCATTACCACATTAATAATCTTCATATTGTAAATATGAGCTTAAATTGCATTCATTTTAGAAAAAAATCTTCTTCTGATTTTCCTAATAAATTATAAATACAGAAAAAGTACTTTTTAAACTCTTAAGAGTAGAATAGAATTCAGTATAGTGCTTTCCGAATGCTTTCAAAGATTATTCCACATTTACATTATTTGCTCCGTATTAGATATGAATGGTTTCATATTTTGTTTCACAATTAATTCATTTGTATTAAAATCACGTTATTACTTTCATTCGTTTGTACCTATTTTGTGTTTTTGAGCCTAAAATTATATTTTTAGTTAAGTTTGCTTTATTTATATTTATTTAGCCTGGTGGCCTTGTCATCCACTCACCAGGACAAACATGTGTTACATTCAAATGCAAAAATCACAATAATATTAGATACTGAACGATTATTTTCCAACCTGAACAATTATAAAAATAAGATCAACTAACACAAAGTTAATGATAATTAAAATTAAAACTAACAAAAAATGTATACAAATAGGAAGAATAGCTCCTATCTACTATACATGAAAAAATACAAGGGAAATTAATGGAATGCAATGAATTAATCAATGACTTTATATACATATATAAAGTAATATATATATATGACATTAGGTTGACATATTGATAAATCTCAATGGCAATTTTATTAAATAAATGAAAAATAAATGATTTATTGTTAACATATACGTATAATGCCAGAGACAAGATTACCCAGACAAGCTTTGGAATGGATTCCACCTGGGAAAGGAAAGAGAGGTCGACCTGGATTTAAAGGATGGATAATGTAAGAAGAGGTATGAGGGAAGAATTGGAATGGGAAGGTAGAGAAGAATGGAGATGAAGATTAAAATTTAAAAAGCTTTGGGCACAGGAATATGTTTTATTGCATTGTAAACTCTTTATAAATTAATTAATTTATTATTAAAATAATACTATTGTTAGATGTTTCTGTTAGTAAAAATTCTTCAGTTTGTTTCTGAAATAAATTATATTTTGGCAGCCTCTGACATAGAATGAAACAGAATTCCATGTTCTAGCAAGAGAAACTATAAAAGATTGTAATAGGTAGTGTAATGAGGAGGGATATAAAGGACAATGTGCTGATAGGAGCGGGTGTCTAATTTATATGCACCAGAGTCAACGAAGTGATGTGATAAATAATGAAGAGATGGTGATGTGTGAAGTATTTTATAGCGAAGAGGTATGAAACGGACGGTTCTACGATCTCGTAGACGAAGTTATGACATTTGTTCCAGGGAAGTGAGTAACGTGAACAAATATACGAATAACACAAATAAAACGTATGCAAGAATTATAAACACTTTGAAATATTTGGGTAAAGACAGTATTTAGGTCCGTAAAAAAGAGTATCACAATAATCAAAATATGGCAGAGCAAGTGTTTTTACTTACATTTTCCTTAGAGCAAACGATTTCTTATGTGATTTAATATATTAATTATTAAGAAGATTGTCTAAGCAAGTGTGATTTACCTGTATATTCAGATTTATATTTTTTATCCATACATTCAGCGTTGCCAGGTATCCGAAAATTTCGGGAGATCTTCGGAGTTCTATCCGATTCAAAATTTTGCAAAATCTCATTGTGCTATAGGCCTAGGAGGCCCTTTGCCTACCACAAAATAATACAGCAAAACTTGTTTAATCCGGAACATGAATAATGCTGAAATCTGTCCAATGTGAACAAATGTATTGTTCCCGGCAAAATAATAGTAATTTTACGTGTATTTATTTAGTGTAAAACGGAATCTGTCCAACGCGGAAACGGAAGGACGTTTCTACACAGTTCTTGAAAAAAATGTTTATAAGGCGGCAAGATAGATTAGTTTCCACTTCATTGAATTCCCGTTAGGCGAAATAACAATAAGTGATTATTCCTGCCGCCGGATGAAGTAGAATATCTGAAATTTTCTTTCGACCTCACTGCACACCCTCTTCTCTCTTCTTCTTATTTATAATTTGTAGAATTTTCATCCTGTTTATTTCCCAAATCACTCCTCGAAGGAAGACGTATTCGATGTGCAGACACTGTCTATCCATTTCTTGGCTGGTCTTCCTCTTGTTCTTCTCCCGTCTATACCCGTTTATGAAATACAGGTTCGTTTAACAAATATTTGGTGTGGCATCTGTCATACAAATAAACTGTGGACTATAAAATCTTAGATTAGTTAAGACCTGAGACCGATTGTGTACGTATCTTTCACAGGTAGCGTTTTGAATTTAAGGAATAAAGATGACTAAATCGTATGTATCATTGTATCGTACGTAAAAAGACATACAGTACTCTATAATCTAAGAATGGTTAATATTTGTTTTTTATAATGCGGAATGTTGTCCAATGTGGAAAACAATTGGTCCCATGCGATTCCGCTTTGAACAAGTTCTACTGTATAAAAATTGACTGTAATATTACATTGTGGTCAATAAATAGAGTTATTATAGTTGATTTACACTGCTTATTTAATTCATTTTTTTATAATGCGGAATGTTGTCCAATGTGGAAAACAATTGGTCCCATGCGATTCCGCTTTGAACAAGTTCTACTGTATAAAAATTGACTGTAATATTACATTGTGGTCAATAAATAGAGTTATTATAGTTGATTTACACTGCTTATTTAATTCATTAATTCTTACATTCATTTTGCTGTTAATTATAGCAACAATATGTGGTATTACACATCTTTAAAAGCAAAACTGTTATTTTAAAACTGTTATTTTACAGTTTTAAAGCCTATTCTAGGTGTCTAACCCTTTTATATCCTAATAATCTGAGCTCTAAGTTACCTTAGGTTATTCACTTTGAAGACTCATATTGACACGCATGAACGGTTCAGTAGTTTTTAACGAATCTATAATTTTATTGCTGTGCACTTGAAACTTTTATGTCCATTTGAATTTTTGAATACAATTCATAGTTATAATTAGATGTCGAACAAAAATGTTTGTAGCAGAAATTAACAACATTCCTTTCCATCAACGACAAATTTAACAAGTTACAGGTATAAGAAATTCTACAAGACAATGACAGTGGCTCCGAAACATGGACAGTGATAACAATCTGCCAGAATACAAGCTGCTGAAATGAAATGCCTCAGACCAATAGCAGGATATCAAAGAACAGTAAAAAAAGCACGTCACTGAAATAAGACAAGAACTAAAAGTAGAAGAATTAAACACAACAATAGTGAAATACAGAACAAACTGGAAAGAACACTTGGCAAGGATGGCTGAGAATACGGAGGGTTGTTTCCGATCTCTGAGAACGATTTGCCAAGTAGATTGTGATGTTGGAGTGTGAGTCATCAGGACAGGAGCGTGCGAGGTGATCAAACCAGTATGTGTGCTGCTTCTGTTACACTCGCACACGTGTTGCTCTCATAATGCCTAAACAGATAGACCCATTTTGGGAAGGGTATATTACTGCCCTTTCCGACGCTAATTATAATTATTCCGCGATTATTGAGGCTTGCAAAAACGTAATTTTGTGGTGTCAGCGTGTGGAATTAGCTCAGTGCTTAATAAAAAGTGAAAGGGTCGCTTGGGATTAATTCCAAAAGGAAAAAAAAGGGGGGGGAAATCCACGACCTGCTACTACCCGCACCCCAGATGTAATCAGAAAGATCAAGGTCCTTATCTCTGGTGGTAACCCCGCCACACAAAGGGTGATTGCGAACAGATTGGGAATATCCCTTAAAACTGTAAACACCATAATAAACAAAGATTTAAACATGGAGAAGCGCCACAAATGCAGGGTTCATAAATTGTTGCCACGTCACATTACCGAATGCCGCACCAACAGCAGGAAACTATGAAAAGCACCTCCATAGGATACCAAAAGCAGCACACAACTATTCGCCAAGAGGAAGAAGAAGTTTGGGAAGACCAAAGAAAATATGGAAACTGCAGCAATTTGTAGCCGGAAGAGGCTAGTAAATAAGCCTAAACCGTGACGAAGAAGAAGACATATAAGAACTTGGGCATGTTCAACGACTCGCATCCACTTCACCTGGACCATCGATGAGCACGAGTGTATGGATTAAAGTGGGCATCACTTTTATTAAGAAAGTGTATTGTTTCTAATTGGGGCACGCCGTGGCGTAGTGATTAAGGCAATACACAAGCCGGAAGATCGAGGGCTCGGTCCCGGTATAGTCAGCATTAACCCAAACATTCTGGCGGCACTTTGGCCCTGGAGTCGACTCAGAATATAATGGAAATGAGTACTATATGCTTGTTATGGGGTAAAGGCAGGACTCACAAACCGGCTGACACCAAATGCCGATTGTCTAGAAAAAGTGGCCTCCTAAGGCCGGTAGAAGGATACTTTACCTTTTTATTGTTTTTAATTTTGTCAGTTCTTTCTTCTTTAACAACATAAAATAAATTACCATTATTTACTAGACTTTTAACATCTAAGGTCATATAACGTTTAAGAATAGGCTGTGTTTATGTTTGTCGTGTTTTTTTAAGAAGTTCACTAATGGTTATTAAGAAATGGCGATTGTAACGAAAATGTGTCCTGGTAATGAAATTCCAACACAGCAATTTATCTTCACGTCTGAGGAAAATCAGGGAAAAAAATCCTCAATTCAGTTTTTTATTCCGGGACTTCCCGAATGAATCTCAAATGTTACGCCTGAACCAACTCGTTCTGTAGTGCTAATAAAATTGGACATAAGAGAAGGCAGAAGTTTGCGTCTGTCGCCATATTCAAAGTCTTGTTTCCATTTGAATTCATGTCTTAATTTATTCATTTCCATAATAATATACATTTTATTTTCTATCATTATTGTATTCTCCAATGAGGTTGAGTTGTATGGAGATTTGATTTTTCATAATAGATGCATCAGTACATCAGAATCTATTTATATATATATATATATATATATATATATACATACACATCCATAGTAATTCTGCCCGAAGGCAGGTCCTTCACTGCAATCATAACATTTTCATGCTATGCTTGCAGCTTTAATAGGGAATTGTAGGTGTGGTAGCTTCCCGTTACTTTCCACACCGGTGAAGGATGATGATGATAACGATTAGGATGATGATAATGATAGCCACATGATTTCGGGGACCGTTTGGGCCTTAAAGTTTTCCTGACATTTGTCTTACAGGTGAGGAAAAACCCCGATAAAGACCTCACCCAGAAAAACTGCCCCGACCGGGGATCGAATCCGGGCCCGCTGCGTGACAAGGCAGCACGCTACCTCGAGACCACAGTGGTGAACTATATATATAAGGTAAAGTGATCCCACTACAGGCTTCAGAAGGCCCTTGGGCTAGTGGGAGGTTAGGGCTACCACTTTTTTTTAGATAATCGGCACTTGATGTCAGTCGGGTTGTCGGCCCCGTCGTGACGGCCGCCTTTACCCCCAGAACAAGCATATGGTACTCATTTACATTAGAGGCCGAGTCGACCGCAAAGCCATGGTGCCACCAGAAGGTTTGGGTCAGTTTAAAAATCCTGGCCCCACCGGGACTCGAACCCTCAACCTTCCGGTTTCTAGTGCAGTGCCTTAACCACTACGCTGTGGCGTCCCCCACACACACACGTATATATATATATATATATATATTTGTTAATTTGTTATTATATAATATGTTATGAAACATGTCATAAAGAGGCTAATATTTGAGTCGTTTTAGCTCACAATTACTGATAAAATTTTAATGAATAGAAATAGCATAATGTTAGTGTATTTTTTTTACACCTATTTATAGATAATCTGAATACCGATAGCTACCTAATGCATTGTTTCTTAATCGTTTAAATATAACCTATCTGCGAATGTATTTATTTAAATTACGTATTGTTCTATAATGAGTCCCGCGCCGTAGCCGAGTGGTTAAGGCAGGAAGCCTTGGCGCAGAGCTACGGGACTTGCGGTGGTTCGAGTCTCCATGGGTAAGAAATTTTTTATGGTATTTCGACCAGTATGGTACCGGTGCCCATCCAGCATCGTGATGCATTTGGGTAGCTACAATAAGTTGCGGCTCAGGGTTGAGAAACCTAGTTATAACGGTTGGGGGACTCGACATGCTGACCACATGTCACCCCTATACTGGCTGATTATCATCTACCTCTGTGATTGACACATGTGGATGTGAGGCCAGCAGCCGGCTGGTAGGCTAAGGGCCTTGTAGGCCTGTCGCGCCAGGAGTTTTTATTGTTCTATAATATACATTTTCTTGTTGTCTCATATAAATAATTGGATTTAGGCTTGGACAAGTGTGAGAAAAACCTAATTGGATTCGAACAAAATTGGAAAATTGACTCCAGAGATGGCGTTTGACAGCAAATTCTTGGTTCATCGATAGTTGGACTGTTGTCCCACTCTCACTTTCTCTCTCTCTCTCTCTCTCTCTCCCTCCCTCCCTCTCTATCTCTCTCTCTCTCTCTCTCTCTCTCTCTCTCTCTCTCTCTCTCTTTCTCTCTATGTCTGAAAGTTAATTGTATATTAATAAAAATATAAATTGTAATTAAGGATTAGGGTAAACGGTATGAAAAGAGCCTATTCAAATAGGCATAAAATATCAACATGTCCATAAAGGTGCAAGAATTGTGGTCACGTGATACATTTTAATTCAATTGCTGGCTATTGGAACACGTGTCTTCATTGTTTATTATTTATAGATGCCTTAATATCAAGATCATATTGCGTCTTAGGACATTTAGCTGTAATCATTATTCTTGTGTTTATTTTGTGTATTTGTAACGTGTTTTTGTATGGATTATTTTTATATACAGACTTTTAATGTTACACATATTTCTGTGCCTAAAGTTTTATTTTCTTTTTCCACTTGTCACTAACCATCCTTGTCCACCAGTCCTCTTGTTTTCATTCCAGTTCTTATTTCTTCCATCCATGAGTTTCTTGGCCTTCCATTCTTCCTTCTTCCAGGTGAACATCATTCATAGTTTTTTTCTGGGTAACCTATTCTCTTGCATTTGTCATAAGTTTTTGTTCTAAGTTTTTGTTGAATTTCGATAATTCAACTCCGTATGTGACAGAATTCTCACTAATGATATATTTGTAACTCATTTTCCTGGTTATATGTCTGTTCCATAAAAAACCATTTACAGTAAAACCTGTCGTAGCCGGAACCTTTATAAGACGGAGACCTGTATAGAGGCGGAAAAAATCTCCAGAACGGTACGATTTTATATGTAAAATCGTCCTGTATAAGCCGGAAACCTTCATAAAGCGGAAACGGAATGGTTTTTTAATTACCAATAGTTAATTTTTACCTTAGTAAGACGAAAAATTATTCTTAAGCACGTACTAATTACAATATTAATGACCACACGTGAAAATTCTGCGTATGACGCTTTCTGCATTATATCGTTTTACCTTCTTGTGTTACCATTCTATTGCAGGGATACCCTTGCTTATGTGTGACAGCGGGGAATCCCTCGCTTTTCCTTGCCTGCTTACGTTACCTGCGAGGGAGTTGAGAAACTCTTCAGTCTTCCTTCTCGCTTTTGTGTACTACATTTGTTTTGTATTGCCGTGCAAACTGAGCTGTGTTACATACACTATTTTACCTGTATTTCAGTCAATAAGTCATGTCTTTAAAGCGTGCTTGTAAAACCCTTACACTTACTAACTTACTTACTTACACACTGGCACTATCGAACCCGTAGGTTCATGGCCGCGCGGACATAAGCTCTCCATACATCCCTATCCTAAGCTAATGCTTTCCAATCATTCCCTGTATAATTTACTTCCCTCACATCATAGTTAATGTTATTCTCCCACCTCATTCTTGGTCTACCAATTGGGCGTTTTCCCTCTGGCTTTCCTACAAGAAGCTTCCATGCAAGTCTTTCATTCCCCATACGTGCAACATCTCCTGCCCATCGCAGTCTGCGAGACTTAACTGTTCTTATTATATCTGGCTTCCTATAAAGACCATGTAGTTCATTGTTATGTATAGTCTTCTCGATTCACCTGTCTGTTCATCTCCCTTTGGTCCAAAAATTTTCCTACGCGTGAGAAAATCAAGCTTGTAATTTGGGAACCCTTTATAAGAAGGAAAACTGTCTAGATGGAAATATATTTAAGGAACCGTCATGTTCCTTCATAGACAGGTTTTACTGTATCATTACTAAATACTCCATTTAACATTAGCTAGTAATACATTATAGTTATGTACGTAACAAGGGAAGTAAGTAGAGGACGTGTTTGAGCCCCGAGCTTTAGCGAGGGATAGCAAGTAAGTTCGTGACTAGCAACGAACTTATTCCCCGAGTTGCGTATATAATTTTGTTCACACCTGTACTTATAATAAAATTATGTTTAATTTTTATATTTCGTGTGAATTTATATTTTGGTTTGAAGAGTTCAATTGTTTGATACCAAGGGAATGTTGTTAAAACTACTGCAATGGTTTATTGTTTTCTGAATTAGTGGCAGACAGTTTAGATAATAGTTTCAGACTGCATATTTATTACAAATATGATTTATTGTGAGGTAGAGAATGCGGCGAATGCTGCGGTTCATTTTCTATTACCAGCAAAGTCGAAAAAGTTATAGGAAAACGTATATAGAATATTTAAGGACTGGTGCATATATATAAATCATGATTCTTAAAATTAAAGTCACATAAAGTAAAGAAACATAATGAAATAAACAAGAAAAATATTAATGAAAATCAACTAAATTTTGTGCCTAATGTTGAAAATTGCAACAACTGTTCAATCACTATAAATTTGAATTATCAAAATGAGAAATAAGTGTGATTCAAAATAAAATTGTATTATATTACTTGATAAAATTTTAAGTAGGTAACATTTTTACATTATTAACTAACTCATTGGCACTATCGAACACATACATCCCTATCCTGAGCTACTGATTTCCAAGCATTCTCTGTATAATCTACTTCCTTCAAATATTGGTTAATGTTATTCTCCCACCTCATTACTGGTCTACCAACTGGGCGTTTTCCCTCTGGTTTTCCTATAAGAAGCTTCCATGCACATCTTTCATTCCCCATTCGTGCCACATGCCCTGCCTATCGCAGTCTACGAGACTTAACTCTTCTTATTATATCTGGCTTCTTATAAAGACCGTGTAGTTCACTGTTATGTAAGTCTTCTCCAATCACCCGCCTGTTCATCTCTCTTTGGTCCAAACATTTTCCTAAGAACTTTATTCTCAAATGCTCGTAATCTCCTTTCTTCCCTTAAAGTAAGAATCCATGTTTTGCATCCTTATAATATAACTGGTAGAATAATAATGTTATATATTTTTCAGTTTAACGTTTTTTAAAGGAGTTGGGACGTCAAGAGTCTGTAATGCATAATAGCACGCATTTCCAGAATTGGGTCTATGTTTAATTTCTTTGTGCATCTCATTCCTATTTGTGATTATTGTTTCTAGGCATTTGAATTCAGCCACTTCCTCAAAATTTCCCTCATTTGTCATTAGCTGCCCTTTTCCATTATATACTGTATTTCTATGTGTGACCATAGACGCAAATTTAACCTGGCAAACACAAGTGAAACACATATGTAAAAAGACTTTCTCCATCTTACATTATCTTAGACGTTTAAAGAATTTTCTCCCAGTTTCGTTAAAACAAATCCTTGTGCAGAATCTTGTGTTACCACATTTCGATTATTGTGACATTGTATGTAATGATCTAAACTGTGACTTGTCGCAGAGACTCCAGCGTGTTCATAATGCTTGCGTTCGATTCATTTTCAATATCCGCCGTTATGACCATATTTCCGAACACTTTAATAACCTCTCTTGGCTCCGTCTTACTGACAGACGTAAATTGCACTCTCTTTCTCTACTTTTCAAGCTTCTGAATTCCTACATTCCTACTTACCTGGCGTCCAGATTTGAGAAGTTATCCTCTTACCACAATATTGACACTAGGTCACAAGATAGCAGTCTGCTAACAATTCCTCTTCATAGCACTTCCTCCTATTCTACTTCCTTCACAGTAGTCTCTGCCCGCTCCTGGAATCTCCTTCCTCAAGATATCAGGGGTTGCAGCACAGTTGGCACCTTTAAGTCACGCTTATACAGTTACCTGTTGTCTAATAATTAATTTTTCTCTATTTATTTAATTTTATACTATGTCATTAATATTTTCCTCGTTTTTTTATATATATCTTGTACATATTATATATTTAATTCGTTAAATTTAGAGTAAATCAAAATACATTATAAATATTAATTGTATTGTATTCATAACCTGTAATCGTTTATATATATATATATATATATATATATATATATATATATATATATTATTACAATATATATATATATATTATTACAATATATATATTGTAATTTAGATGTAAGATTTTTTTTCGTATTTTTTTAAAACCTGGTTGAGTGGTAGACAAGGCCTTAAGGCCTTAACTCTGCCAGGTAAAATAAAACTATTATTATTAAGCTATTATTATATTTAGTTTTTTTGATATTACTTCCAGTCCCAACATGTTAATTACATACATGATTAATTGTGATAGAGAATGCGGCTAATGTTAATATTTGTAACAACTCTTCAATCGCTATAAATTTGAATGATCAAAGTGAGAAATAAGATTGATACAATAAAATTGTATTGTATTTGTCCTACTCAATAAAACTTTTAATAGGTGTTATTTTCACATTAGGCCTATTAATTAAATCATTCTTTTCTTCCATAGGGAAGTAAGTTGAGCATTTACATGGCGTTGCCCATGGATACTAAGGCCCCTCTGGTAAATTCGACTTCCTTCCCTAAAAACAGAATATTAGACTATAATTAGGTCATTTTTACACGCTTTATATTAGCTTAACCTGTATCTGTCTATGTAACGGACCTGTATCTATGTAACTGAATCTTTGAACACTATTTTCACCCACTTAGAAACATTCGATCGACTTGAAACTTTGTATACTTGTAAAGGACCCATGACAATACAATAATTTCATAATGTTTTTTTTTCTAAAATCCTGGCCAGAATCATCAGAAAAAAAACTGGTATAATAGGTTGCGGGCTTATCCACTTTTTAGTCAATCGTTGTAAGAGCTCAGATGGTAGAGCGATGGACTGTAGTGGTACATAATTTTAGTAATCCATAGGTAGGTGGTTCAAATCCGGCCCGCAGGATTTTTTAGAAGAGTATTCCATCCATAGTAATTCTGCCTAAAGCAGGTCCCTTCACTGCAATCATAGCATTTCATGCTATGCTTGCAGCTTTACTAGGGAATTGTAGGTGTGGTAGCTACTCGTTGCTTTCCACACCGGTGAAGGATGATGATGACGATGGCCATATGATTTCGGGGACCGTTTGATCCTGAAAGTTTTTCTGACATTTGTCTTACAGGTGAGGAAAAACCCCGATAAAAACCTCACCCAGAAAAACTGCCCCGACCGGGATCGAAACCGGGCCCGCTGCTTGTCAAGGTAGCACGCTACCTCGAGACCACAACGGCGGACAGAAGAGTATTAAGCAATTAAATTTTCATGGGATTCCGTTTTATGACAATCATTTAAACTAAAAATTAAAATAATAAATAATATTTGAAGAGAAAAATTATACGCTCAGACCGGGACTTGAACCCGGGACCCTTGGTTCTCTAGACCAAGTGCTCTACCAACTGAGCTACCTGAGCAAGTACCGATCTAAACGCAAATCTTTCTCTATATACATTGTAATTCCCATCCACCAAATGCTGTGAAGCCATGCTTCTATCTTGCAAATGGCGGCTCCTTTATTAAGAAGACATATTTGGGAATTATGCATTACAGCCAGTACGGCTTTTTCCAAGTTTTTATTATTGATTTCGTACATCTCAATGATGGATAAATCATATTTGAAGAGAAAAATTATACGCTCAGACCGGGACTTGAACCCGGGACCCTTGGTTCTCTAGACCAAGTGCTCTACCAACTGAGCTACCTGAGCAAGTACCGATCTAAACGCAAATCTTTCTCTATATACATTGTAATTCCCATCCACCAAATGCTGTGAAGCCAAGCTTCTATCTTGCAAATGGCGGCTCCTTTATTAAGAAGACATATTTGGGAATTATACATTACAGCCAGTACGGCTTTTTCCCAAGTTTTTATTATTGATTTCGTACATCTCAATGATGGATAAATCATATTTGAAGAGAAAAATTATACGCTCAGACCGGGACTTGAACCCGGGACCCTTGGTTCTCTAGACCAAGTGCTCTACCAACTGAGCTACCTGAGCAAGTACCGATCTAAACGCAAATCTTTCTCTATATACATTGTAATTCCCATCCACCAAATGCTGTGAAGCCATGCTTCTATCTTGCAAATGGCGGCTCCTTTATTAAGAAGACATATTTGGGAATTATGCATTACAGCCAGTACGGCTTTTTCCAAGTTTTTATTATTGATTTCGTACATCTCAATGATGGATAAATCATAATAAATAATAGTTTCAAAAACTAAAACAACACGCTTTATTAGAAAACCAAACTAAAAAAATAAATAATAAATAATTGTTTAAAAAACTAAAACAACTAAAACACCGAACAGAAAATGAAAAAATAATTTTAATTTCCAACGCGCTTGGAATAAAATGAAAGTGCTCAACAAAAAAATCATCTCCAACACATCTAGAATAAAACTAAAAGTTATCTACAAAAAAAAAATAGTTTAACCATCAAAAGCGTGGGGCGCTTTTTATGGTTTTTACGTTTTTCTTCTTAGAGACTTTACTTTTACCAATATCTGTTATTTATCAATTATAGTAATTGGTATAGAGTACCCCACGCTTTTGATGTTTTTTTTGTGGATAACTCTAGTTTTATTCTAGATGTGTTGGAGATGATTTTTTTGTTGACCACCTTAATTTTATCCCAAGCGTGTTGGAAATTAAAATTATTTTTCATTTTTTAGTTCGGTTTTCTAATAAAGCGTGTTGTTTTAGTTTTTTTGGCTCAACTGTACTTCTACTAGAGCTTGATTTTTCATATTCTTGTAAACTATAGCTCTTCTTCTGTATTTACTAACATTATTTAATATTTTTAACTTTTTCGAACTATTTTTATAACATTAGACAATTAAAAAAAATATTTAAATATGCAAATCACAATATTATGACACTGTTAGACAATATTGTAATGCTAACTGCTACTTTCTCCACAGAGTATATTACTTAGTCTATGATTTTTCTATCGCTGTTTTGGGTTATCGCTGGTTGGATCAGCGTTAAGGGAGTGATAAGTGTACACCCATTTTTAATAAACGTTTGGTAATTTTAATATTATATATATATTTTTTAACGTACATTTGGGGATTTATTGCAAATATTGGCCATTTAAATTTGATAGTGACGGATAGTAATCGAGGATGATAATCGATATGTGGTTCGATCGTGGGTTATCGCTGGCTCTATAAATTCTGGTGCATGCGCACTGTTGTTCTATAGGACTTTGAAAATATTTCACGCTAGTTTATGTGCAGTTTTTCAGTTTTTTTAAGTATTATTTATTAGTATAGGAGTGAACAAAATTCTTTGTGTTTTGTGTTACACGAAATGCGCTGAGGATCACAGTGATCAGCAGACTTACACTTGCTGTAAATGAAACGAAATGGTAACATATTGTCACTCTTTATTAAACAATGATGAAAGTCCTTAACCTTTATCCACACCACAAAAAGATTTGCAGCTTGACCTAGTTAGAGTCTGGGATGTGCAGACATGAGTCTCGCTGGAGATCGGGGCTGTAATGAAACGTATCTAGACGCTATGTGATGCTAGCCTTTACGAGCACGGCGAAGGTCAATGTGCCAGTGAAAACAAAGCGAATTGTTCGCTAGTTATGAAGAACAGGGATGTCCACGATCTCAAAATTTAAGTTCATCGAATCAATTGACACTAGACTTTTCTTTCAATGTAGAGTAATCACAAAATACAGGGTGTCGCATTCAAACCTCCCACATTTTAATTAATCATATCTAACAAAGTATACTTTTATAAAACATTGGCAGTTCCTGCATTACTTTATGGGAGCGAAACTTGGGTAATGACCAAAACATTCCAAATAGAATACAAAGCGCAGAAATGAACTTCCATAGAAGAACAAAAGGCTGCACAAGATTGGATCGGATAAGGAATGAAGACATAAGAACAGAGTTAAATATATCCATTGGATGAGAAAATCAGAGAATATAGAGAGAAATGGTTTACACATATGGAAATAATGAATGTAACAAGATTACCAAGAGCAGCATTCAACTACAAGCCAAGAGGTTCAAGGAATGTAGGAAGGCCAGTGAAAAGATGGACAGAACAACTGTGAGGCGGAACAGGCAATTTGCCTAGCCCGTGAAGTGAAGAAGAAGAACAAAGTATACGGAATTATGAAATGAGGCCGGTATTGAAAAACAGAAACTCAAAGAATTTTCATTGCCACACACCAAAACACCTCTATATGTGCACCATTAGTATCACGAACAATATCAAGCCTGTTTTCGATTTCGTGCCACGTTCTGTCGAACATGTCCATTGGTATCTTCTTGTAAGCCCATGTTTCCCTTAACAGAGATTTAGGCGCTCTCCCCCTACAGGGAAGAATTTGAACCATACTAATTTAGTTACACTTGTTTTCGTATAGATGTCAAATAGAGGCTGCTGAAATGAAGATGTTGAGAGCAATAGCAGGATACCAAAGGATCGGTAAAAAGAAAAAGGAAGATATAAGAACAAAACTTAATATATTTAATCTCTATGAAAGAATAAAATATTATCAAAATGCTTATCTTCAGCACGTATTACGAATGAATGAACAGCGCATACCAAGAAGAATGTATAATTATAAACCAAAAGGGAGAAGAATGTTGGGAAGACCATTGAAGAGATAGAAGGACCAATTCGACCTATAATGAGATCGGAATAGGCCATTGGGCTTAATCCTTGTTGTTGTTGTTGATGATGATGTAATTTGAGTGGTCCGTGGTACTGTTGCAATTGTGTTAAGGATACGGGTTCGTAAATCATGAAGATCTTGTACTGGAGTCGCAAACACACAGTCTTTTACATACCCCCAGAGGAAGAAGTCCAGTGGAGTGATGTCTGGCGAACGTGGTTTTATGTCATTATTGTCTAACATACGACAGATGAATTAACTGCAACAATTCTTTGAGTTTCTGTTTCTTTTAATACCGGCCTCATTTCATAATTCCGCATACTTTGAGAGTTATGATTTCTTAAAATGTGGGAGGTTTGAATGGGACACGGTGTATATTAGATATTTTAAATTATAAAAACGACACTTGTTACTTTAGACATTTAACCATTGTTTGTTTCACGAGTATATCATATTGGGATTTATATTGAAATTGTTTTATAAGTACATTCATTTCATTGCTTAAACTATTCCAGATGTGTTGGAAAAGCGCATGAACAGATGTGTGACTTTCAATTGATTGTCGCTACCCCATTGGCTGCATTACTTACCCAGCAGCTCGCCTTGTCTTTCTGACAGTCCTCTCAGCGATGTTGTAGAATGAGTCAAATAAACGTTGAATATTATTGTTATTTAATAACAAAATGTATGTAAGTGCCAATTATTTGTGTTAGGCTTTAAGCTCTCTATTAAAATTCCAGATATTAATAAATTAAACTATCAAAGTTTATATAATTTTGATAATTAATGCCACCAGCGAACTTATCTAGAGGATTTGGAAATCAAGAGTGTAATCTGTTAGGACTATTCAACGATTAAAATTAAGCTATTTACTAAAAAATTTTTGAATTCCCATGGTTTCCCTTTACAGAGATTTAGGTGCTCTCCTCCTACAGGGAAGAATTTGAACCATACTAATTTAGTTACACTTGTTTTCGTATAGATGTCATTTTGAGTGGTCCGTGGCCAGCGTTCCGCCTCATACTTACATCTATGAAACCAAGGTAGTACTAGAACGGGAAAATTTGGTAAATTTTAATTAGAGACCTTTTCATTCAGGCTTAAGGATTTTTTACGAGCCTGAAAATCTTCAGACTCGGGACCAACGAATTAAAGTCCCTCACGGAGGACATGCTCCTTTGATTTTTCCGTCCTAAAAAATCCATCGACCACGGCCGGGTTTGAACCCGCGACCCTCGGGACCAGAGGTAAGGAACATAGCTAACCACTAGTCCACCGCGGCCGACTATTTACTCAAAAATAATTATTTAAATAGCTATATATACCGGTATTTTAAAATATTTGTATATTTAATGTAAACGGCGATGTTTATATAATTTAAGAACTCTAAAATAAACTGCAATA
Organism: Diploptera punctata; assembly: GCA_030220185.1. Lineage (NCBI taxonomy): Eukaryota > Metazoa > Arthropoda > Insecta > Blattodea > Blaberidae > Diploptera > Diploptera punctata. The sequence goes on from JASPKZ010008180.1 coordinate 59,634, forward strand.
AATAGTTTAGTTCGATTAAAATAACTTTTATCATTAATATTAAAATAGCGTAAATTTTCTCAACAACCGTTTTCTGATTTCTCTGAAGGCTTTCAAAATAATTTATCATAGGTAATGCTCAATAAAACTAAATATATGGTCACATGTAGAAATTCATGAATTAATGGAAATGGACAGCTAATGACAAATGAGGGAAATTTTGAGAAAGTGGCTGAATTCAAAGACCTAGGAACAATAATCACAAATAGGAATGAGATGCACAAAGAAATTAAACATAGGCTCAATTCTGGAAATGCATGCTATTATGCATTGCAGAGACTTTTGATGTCCCATCTCCTTTCAAAAAAACGTTAAACTGAGAAGATATAAAACTATTATTCTACCAGTTATATTATATGGGTGTGAAAAATGGACTCTTACTTTAAGAGAGGAAAGGAGATTACAAGTATTTGAGAATAAAGTACTTAGGAAAATTTTTGGACCAAAGTGAGATGAACAGACAGGTGAATGGAGAAGACTACATAACAATGAACTACATGGTCTTTATAGGAAGCCAGATATAATAAGAACAGTTAAGTCTCGTAGACTGCGATGGGCAGGACATGTTGCACGTATGGGGAATGAAAGACTTGCATGGAAGCTTCTTGTAGGAAAGCCAGAGGGAAAACGCCCAGTTGGTAGACCAAGAATGAGGTGGGAGAATAACATTAACTATGATTTGAGGGAAGTAGATTATACAGGAAATGATTGGAAAGCATTAGCTCAGGATAGGGATGTATGGAGAGCTTATGTCCGTGCGGCCATGAACCTACGGGTTCGATAGTGCCAGTGAGTAAGTAAGTAAGTAATGCCACGAATGATTTCCAAATTATCAATAAATTTTGAAATCAAGAGTGGCATTTGTTAGGACTATTTAACGAATAAAATTAAGCTGTTTACTCACAAATCATTATTTAAATATAGCTATTTTAAAATATTTATATATTTAACGTAAACGGCGATTGAAAACAAATGAGAAACGATTGGTACACTTCATTTGCTTATTTTGTTCATCACTGCAACCAGATCATATTATTTATTGCCAAAGTAATGCAAAATTGTAAGAATGCACTCTAGTGGAGAAAAAATGAAACACACCGAACTGTATATTTACTCTATGATGTAAATATGACAATTATATTTTTCTGGAATGTTATTACCTGGGAAAAAACACATTTAACAAAGTGCAAACAGTGGTTTCTTTTTTTTTTTTTTGGTGGTAAAATCAATTGCTACAAATGTTTTTATATTAAATGTCACATGCGCCATGTTTTGACATTCATGCACTATTATATACAATCTGGTAGCCGTATTTCTTAGAGGGTCAGTCACTGCAAATAATTCTATGGCCTATTCAGGATGATAAAAAGGAGGTGCTTTCTTTATTATGTTAAACTTTAGTTGGTTAATTCCAGGTGAAACACGACTGTGATTGGTTGTAAATCAATAAACATTGAAATGTGATTGGTCATTGACTCCCATTTGGAGCAAGAGTTAAATAGTCACAGTCATTTATTGTACAAATATGACATTTGCCTACAACTTTTCAAAATATAATTTTATTTGCAAACATAATAATAACATCAATAATAATAATAATAATAATAATAATAATAATAATAATAATAATAATAATAATAATAATAATAATAATAATAATAATAGGCTAGTAGTAGTAGTAGTGATTTCTTGTAAATTCTGTAAAAATGACTTGTTCAAATCTAATTATCATAAAAGTTACCTATATTTTTTTCAACATCTATATTCTGATCTCTGTAAATGTTTTCAAAGTAATTATTCAGTCATTACTTTATTCATCATTTTATTGTTTATATATAACACCACTTTTTCTATTAAAATACATTTTGCTGCACTTATCAAAATAATTTATAATAATAATAATAATAATAATAATAATAATAATAATAATAATAATAATAATAATAATAATAATACTTTATTTATTCTGGCAGAGTTAAGGCCATAAAGCCCTCTCTTCCACTCAACCAGCACAAATACAAATAAATATTTGACAAATATAGATATACACTATACTAATTATAAACAGTTAAAGATACAATAAATGTAGCAATGTAAATGTCATGTACAAACAACATTTTATAGGGTAATAACAATAATGATACGATAATAATAATAATAATAATAATAATAATAATAATAATAATAATATAAATATGATACATTATATGGGAAACACCAATTAGTATAAATACATTACACTGGATAATAATGAAGTCGAGTTTAGAGCAAATATAAATTTAGATTTCTTTTAAAAGATGCCAATGTCCGGCAGCCCCTTATTTCTTGTGGTAGGGAATTCCAGTTGCGAGAAGTGAAGATGGTACGAGTGACATGGAGTGATGTGATGTCCTATGTTGCGGTATATTAAGTAAGAGACTATGTTGTGATCTTGTGTTTAAGTTATGGTTTGAGGATAGATACTGGAAACGGGATGATAAATAATTGGGAATCGAGGTATTATGGGAGCATAATAATAAGAATTAATAATAATAATAATAATAATAATAACAATAATAATAATAACAATAATAATAATAATAATAATAATAATAATAATAATAATAATAATAATAATAGTAATTTCTATGTAAATTAGGCAAAAAAAAGACTTGTTAGAAATCTCCTGAAAGATTGAAGCAAATCCATTCATAAATAGAGAAAAACATAATTTTAACAGTATTTAGAAATTACTTTTATAAGACAGTCCGGTTCACCTCTTGATATAAATTATTTGAATCTAAGGGAATAATATAAGAAAGCAACATAACATCAGTGCCTTGTTGATTTAGTCTAAACGAACAACATTGTAGTTACAGACAGTTAATTTTCTTGGGTGTTAGAGGTGAGCTCTGTGAATAGGTGTGCAAGTTTGAGGTTTTGTCCTTGCAGACGATTTTCCATGTTAGGCGCCGCACGTCTACTCCTCTTTTCTAGTCCATCGAACACAGACAGGATAATCGCTTCAGTTCAGTTCCTTCATCAGAAAAAACATTTCTAATATCAGAGACAATAGTGACTACTCCTGTTTTTAAACACCGAAGTCAAATATACATTTTTAATTCATGTCGAGAAAAATTAGCACATATTTATATTTCTTCGCCTAATTTTAACTTAATATCAATGGATTTGATTTGAAAATATAATTTATTTTGTGCCTACATCGCTTCCGAAAATTATATGATATATATATATATATATATATATCTAGTTTAACACCTCTCCATTTGAAGGTACTTTTTTTTATCCACATGTTATATAACAATTCGAACTTTGAATTTATATACCGGGTGTACATATAAGAACATAGCGATTTTAAAGGTGTTGAATTATACTTACTTACTCACTGGCACTATCGAACCCGTAGGTTCATGACCGCGCGGGCATACGCTCTCCATACATCCCTATCCTGAGATAATACTTTCCAATCATTCCCTGTATAATCTACTTCCCTCAAATCATAGTTAATGTTATTCTCCCACCTCATTCTTGGTCTACCAACTGGGCGTTTTCCCTCTGGCTTTCCTACAAGAAGCTTCCATGCAAGTCTTTCATTCCCCATACGTGCAACATGTCCTGCCCATCGCAGTCTACGAGACTTAACTATTCTTATTATATCCGGCTTCCTATAAAGACCATGTAGTTCATTGTTATGTAGTCTTCTCCATTCTCCTGTCTGTCCATCTCTCTTTGGTCCAAAAATTTTCCTAAGTACTTTATTCTCAAATACTTGTAATCTCCTTTCCTCCCTTAAAGTAAGAGTCCATGTTTCGCATCCATATAATATAACTGGTAGAATAATAGTTTTATATATTTTCAGTTTAACGTTTTTTGAAAGGAGTTTGGATATCAAGAGTCTCTGCAATGCATAATAGCACGCATTTCCAGAATTGGGCCTATGTTTAATTTCTTTGTGCATCTCATTCCTATTTGTGATTATTGTTCCTAGGTATTTGAATTCAGCCACTTCCTCAAAATTTCCCTCATTTGTCATTAGCTGTCCATTTCCATTATATAATGAATTCCTACATGTGACCATATATTTAGGTGTTGAATTATACTTTAACTAATTATGACAAAAACAAAACTCATGTTAAATGAAAGAGTAACATCTCCAGTTTACATTACAAGTTCACAAGTGTTCAATGTGAGCCCCGTTTGTTACATGACGCTCATCCAACCTGTAGGCTAATTCTTCCCATACATTAATACGCATGTCTGGATTGATGGCAGCGACAGCTTCTTAAACCCTGTCTCTCAACTCGGGCAGGTTAGCAGGCAATGGAGGCACGTAGGTTCTGTCTCTTACAAAAACTCCAAAGGAAAAATTCGCATGGGGTGTGATCCAGTTATCTAGGAGGCCACAGGAGATAAGTCCTGTCATCTGGACCATGACGACCAATCCAGAAATGAGAGTGTGGACGATCTAACGAAAACGCTTACATATGCGTCCCTACCATTTACAATTGCTACAGGCTCTAGAGCCTACTGATTACGCTGACTTTGTGCTTGAAATGTTTGCAGCAGCAACAATCTCCTCAGACACTCTTGGTCGTCCCATACTTTTGCCTTTACCCAGACAACCGGTCGTTGCGAACTGATTATGCCAACGACGGATGTTATTGGCATTGGGGGGATCACGATTAAACTGCCTACGAAACGCACGTTGAACTGTCACAACTGATTTACAACTTTCAAACTGCAAAACACAAAACGCTTTCTGTTGAGCAGTTATCATCTCTGTTATTATTGTTGCCATAGAAACAAAACAAAAGAAAGCTATCCGCTCACTCACACAACTAAAACCATCTTCTTTCCTGTTTTATTTAAGTCTACACACAACTTTCTACTCTTCTTCTGAGTGATGATAATATTATTACTTGAAACTACTATATTCTTTTATGTACTCACTGTATATTGAAATGTCTTATGTAACTTTTTCAACCCTTGTATGTACAGGGCTAACGGTCTACAAAACACAATAATTGCTCTACCAGTTACTACATTACAACATTGTCGTCCACCGCTGTGGTCTCGAGGTAGCGTACTGCCTTGTCACGCAGCGGGCCCGGGTTCGATCCCCCGGTCGGGACAAGTTTCCTGGGTGCGGGTTTTTCGGTGTTTTTCCTCGCCTATAAGATAAATGTCAGGAAACTTTAAGGCCCAGCTTTACTAGGGAATTATAGATGTGGTAGCTTCCCGTTGCTTTCCACAGAGGTGAATGATGGTGCTGATGATGATAGTCGGATGATTTTCGGGGACAGTTGGACCCTAGGCTACCTGACATTTGTCTTACAGATGAGGAAAAACCCCGAAAAAGAACCTCATCCAGGAAGCCTGTCCCGACCAGGAATCGAACCCAGGCTCCCTGCGTGACAAGGCAGCGCGCTACCTCGAGACCATAGTGGTGAACTTATATATAACCGAATGAAATTCGTAGGTGTAGTATATTGTTCTAGGCGGGTATATATTTTAACCTCCCTTTATTGAAAAGTTCATGTTAGTAATAACATTAATATTAAATTTTATTAAATTCCAAGGTTTTCAAAGTATATACAATCTACAAAATAATTTTCATGAATTTCAACGTTCTACAGAATATAAGATTATTTATTGTATTAATCTACCTAATGAAAAATTGCTTTAAGGGAGGCGAAAAGTTTTGGAGTATTTGAGAATAAAGTTCCTAGGAAAATTTGCGGACCAAAGAAAGATTAACAGGCGAATGGACAAGACTACGTAGAAGTGACTTTATAAAAAAAACAGATGTAATAAGAAAAGTTAAGTCTCGTAGATTGTGATGGGCAGGTCATCTGGCACGAATGGGGAATGAAAGAGGGGCACTGTAGTTTTTTTGTAAAAAACATCCAGTAGGTTGACCAGAAATGAGGTGGGAGAATAACATTTACCATTATTTGAGGGAAGTAAGTTATACATGATCTGATTGGAAGACATTAGCAGAGAATAGGGATGAGTGGAGAGCTTATGTCCGCATGTCCATGAACTTATGGGTTCGATAGTGCCAGTGAGTTAGTTAATGATTAATGCACCTTATGATTGATACATTAATTGCGAAACAAGTTATTAACATGCAAATAAAACAATAGAGATACAACATTTCAGTTTTGAAATGACGTCTACCTGGTCTTCCAGTATGATTGTAGAATAAAATATGTCGGTCCCTATCTGTTTTGGAGTTACAGAGTACCTACAATATCCAAGTTGAAATAAGTGTTTTGCCAATAGTCGTACTTTTTAGGGAAATAATGCAACTGCACTTCTTGTGTGGAATGACATTTCCAATATTGTTTTTCTCCACTGCTCTTCATCTGTTCTCTACTGCTTTTCATCTCAAGGATATTTTTTGCGGATGTATCCTACATAGGCTATAGTAGATCTTGGATAACGATTTTCAGAGACTTGGAGTAATATTGATTTTGTCAAAGATAGCGGAAGCAAAGCTCTCATCTTAGCCAGGCAGTCTGCTTGTTCATTTATGTGAAATCAACAATGACCAGGTACCCAATCTATTGCAGAGATACTGTTTTGTTGTTTGTTACAAGTTGGACAAATGCCAGGAAACAGCCCAAAAGGTCCTCGAACACCATTTGACAGTCATTATCATAAGTAATGCCACCAGTGATTTCCAAATTATCGATAAATTCACGACTCACGAAGTGAGGAGTGCATTTATCTAGAGAATCTGGAAATCAAGAGTGGCATTTGTTAGGACTATTTAACGAATAAAATTAAGCTGTTTACGCACAAATCATTATTTAAATATAGTTATTTTAAAATATTTATATTTTTAATGTAAACCGCGATGTTTGAAAACAAATGAGAAACGATTGGTACGCTTCATTTGTTTCTTTTGTTCGTCACTGCAACCAGATCATATTATTTATTGCCAAAGGAACGCAATATTGTAAGAATGCACTCTAGTGGAGAAAAAATGAAACACATCAAACTGTATATTAATTCATTTCTGATGTCCTATGATGTAAATATGACAATTATATTTTTCTGGGAAAAAATACATTTAAGAAAGTGCAAACAGTGGTTTCTTTCTTTGGTGGTATAATCAATTGCTACAAATGTTTTTATATTAACTCCCGCATGCGGTATGTGTTGACATTCATGCACTATATATACAATCTGGTAGCCGTATTTCTTAATGAGTCAGTCACTGCAAAATAATGCTATGACCTATTCAGAATGTTAAAAAGGAGGTGCTTTCTTTATTATGACTATTTAACTCATGCCCCAAATGGGAGTCAATGACCAATCACGTTTCAATGATTTCTGTTTTACAACCAATCAGAGTCGTGTTTCACCAAATATTTATCAGTGTTATAATTACCATATTAAAGAAAGCTCCTCCTTACAATATTGCGTTCCTTTGGCAATAAATAGTATGATCTGGTTGCAGTGATAAACAAAAGAAGCAGTAGAAGCGTACCTATCGTTTCTCATTTGTTTTCAAACATCGCCGTTTACATTAAATATATAAATATTTTAAAATAACTATAGTTAAATAATGATTTGTGAGTAAACAGCATGATTTTATTCGTTAAATAGTCCTAACAAATGCCACTCTTGATTTCCAAATTCTCTAGATAAATTCACTCCTCACTTCGTGAGTCGTGAATTTATCGATAATTTGGAAATCATTCGTGGCATTACTTATGATAAACTTTAGTTGGTAAATTCTAGGAGAAACACGATTGTGATTGGTTGTAAATCAAAAATCATTGTAACGTGATTGATCATTGACTCCCAATTTGGGGCATGAGTTAAATAGTCTTTGTAATAGTCAACTGTTGGCTCATATATGGTTTTTTTTTCACAGTCAACTTCCTCAGGTTGGCCATTATGAGCCTCAAAACGGATTGTGGGATCTAATATCATAGGCCTACCAATTTTAGAAGATGGTCTAAATGCAATAATATATATTTCCATTAGTGGCCACACCATGAACTTTTTCATGAACTTTTTATCCATAATCTCGCAAGACCTGTCACCATGTTTTGAAAAGTGTGGTGCCGAATATTTCTCAGCGATTCTCAAAACGGACAAGCCCCATGGACGTGTGCAAGGGTTTCGTGCTCTCTGTGACGTCTACAGAGGGTATCGTCTCTAGATCTGCCCGGCAAAGAACGCACCACCGATACATTGGCTTACAATCAACCGCTGTAGAATCCAGATTGTTTATTGTTCTGTGGATTTAACGTCGTCCATTTCCGAAAGTCTAAAAAGTACGATATCGTGAAATGATCTCCTTCTCTGAACATTTGTACTAGGAATGTGCACTGCACGTACGTAATTCTATGTGATCCTTTTTGGAAGTTAATCTGTTTTTTCTGTTTAAAAGAGGAATCGTGATATCATGCAAATAAAATCATACAGATGAAATTGTTTGCCGAATACTTTATGCAAGATCAAAGATTTACACATCTGGAAAGAATAGGTGTCCATATGATTATTTAGAACGAATGACTAGCGATTGGGACAGCATGAATCAGTAAGGTAAAGGTATCCCACTACAGGCCTCAGGAGGCCCTTGGGGTAGTAGGAGGATAAGGCTCCCACTTTTCTGGACAATTGGCACTTGATGTCAGCCGGGTTGTCAGCCCTGCGTGACGGCCGTCTTTACCCCCAGAGCAAGCGTCTGGTATTCATTTCCGTTAGAGGCTGAGTCGACCCAGAATATTTTTTTTTCGTTTCATTCATTTGATCATTCTTTCATATAAGTCTCTCTCAAATTAATTATCAGTACAGGATCACTTTTGAGGAGAATTTATGAAGCTTTTTTTCGGAGATCAAAGACTAAAACTATAAAGAAACTAAATAATTCGCTGGCTCTATCGAACCGTAGGTTCATGGCCGCGCGGACATAAGCTCATCATACATCCCTATCCTGAGCTAATGATTTCCAATCATCCCTTTATAATCTACTTCCCTCAAATCATGGATAATGTTATTCTCCCACTTCATTCTTGGTCTACCCACTGGGCATCTTCCCTCTGGTTTTCCTACAAGAAGCTTCCATGCACCTATTTCATCCTCCATACGTGCCAATTACCCTACCCATCGTAGGACTAAAACTATAGCGCCTACAATTATAAGGGCTTAGGTCATACGGTGATCATCTCCTTAAAATTAAAAGACGAGAGTTCGCTCTATGTAACTGCAAAAAGAACCTCAGAGAGACTTTTCAAATTTGTGGAGAATCTATAGGTGTAGCGTATAAACATAGATGTTGAAGTAGAATAATAGTAGGCCTAAAAAGAAGATAAATACTAAAAAAAAATACCACTAAAGTCTTGTAGGGATTGGCCGACATTGGGTAAAACTAAAAAGAAACGCTTATAGAACTCACATTACTATAAATAAATGGACACAAAATTTTGATTTAGCAAGATTATCTTGGTCCATGGACAGTGACAACACAACAATCTGCCAGAATACAAGCTGCTGAAATGAAATTCCTTAGACCAATAGCAGGATATAAAAAAAACCAGACAAAAATACAACATAGATATAAGACAACAACTAAAAGTAGAGGAATTAAACACAACAATAGTGATATATGGAACAAACTGGAAAGAACACTTGGCAAGGATGACTGAGAATAGAATACCAAAAGCAGCATACAACTATTCACCACGAGGAAGAAGAAGCTTGGGAAGGCCAAAAAAATGAAAACAGCAGCAATTTGGAGCAGGAACAGGGTAGTAAATAAGCCTACCGTGACGAAGAAGAAGAAGAAAATATCGGTCCATTTAAGTTTAGAGCAAACCAAAGGTTGGCGAAAAACATAATTTATAAGACTCGGACGTAAGATCAAGAGAGTTGACTGAATAACATCGATCTTAAAAATACGATGAATTCCCAAATTGCATCCCCTGCGTTGAGTACGCACTGTGAAAACAAACGTTATCATACCAGGTATGTTTATAAAGAATATTTAACTTTTTAAGGGGGTGGTGAGTGAAAAATTGACCATTTGAGATCAAAATTGGCATTTTTTGTTTTTTGTACTAAAAAATAGCCTGTACTCTAATGTATATGTTGGCAAAGTTTCAGAGGCCTATGGCGCTTCTAAATGCCCTAAATTACATCAGAGTTAAAAGGCTGCGCCAGTTAAATACTACCGGCATGCACATCTTTAAACTTCTTTTTCCGCACTTTTATTTCCACTGCAGTTTTGTACATTCAAAATTGAATGGAATTAAGATATTTTGTCCAATAAGGTTCAAATATGTACTAAAACAATGGGTAATAAAGTAGTGCACGGGTTTCATGATTGAAGTAGTATTTTAAGAAATAAAAAATAAAATGTATACAATTATTATTTCTTTTGTAATTGCACTCATGAGGTACAACTTTTTTTTTTCTTCCTTTGTATTCACATTATAAGAATTCTAAAGCATGATGTTTTTCTAAATATTTTAGAGCTCTTGTAAAAAAATCAGACATTTTACTAAAAAACTGTGGAATCCATTTAATTATAATATATATGCAAATCTTTTTTAAATATAATATTTAATAACTCATAAAATCCTCAGGGGTCCTCATCTAGGGGATATGTGGTTGGCGACCACAAGGTGCTCAAGCTGTGCAAAACATTTCTTCCAGCTACTTGTGTTTTGCACTCTTTTAACTTTACTATCTAACCTCTCTTGGTTAACTCTTGTTTTTTCGACCCCGACGCTATTAGGGCATCCGAGGGCTAGGGAGTCTTTCCTTTCTTCCATTTCTTCTTTCCTTTATTTTCTTTCCTTCTCCAGAAATGCCTGACCAGAGGCTATAAGATGGCAGCCCCATCACTGGTCTTGCCTTCCTTTGGCCAGCAACCAATCGAAGGGACTATTATTATGCTTTCAAGTCTTATACGAGAATTTCCTATAAGGAAAAATTTTCTATAGGATCGTAACAGGCCTTGGTCTAATACTTGGAAGGAAGAAGAAGAATAACTCATAAAATAAATGTCTCAGAAGAATGAAACTTAAATACATCATTATGTACCATGCAGTGAATATTTGTACAAAAAATCGAGCCTCTAGCTCAAAAAATGTGGAAAAGAGAAATTTCATCCATCACCCCCCTTAAAGTAATTTGACTCCATGTTTTTTAATGTGTCTTTTCCTGAGTTTGTATACCTGCCGGCATGGCTGATAGGGAATCCATCGTCTACGCCACCGCGACAGACTGGTAGGTCAACCCTCTCACAGGGTGATACCTAACGGCGTTCATTATTTTCATTAAATACCTATAATTTAAAACTCTTGTATCCCGTGAATGGCTAGGATTTCCTGCCAGGAGAAGAGCTCAGATTGGACTCATGGGCCAGTTCTTCACGTGGGCGGAAGTATACATATTAAGGCTAACAATAAAAACATTTACGATCAAAGTTCTCTCTCTCTCTCTCTCTCTCTTTCTTTCTTTCTTTCTTTCTTTCTTTCTCTCACATGTGTTCACTAGCACACTCTCCACTTCTGTTGCGGGTAGGCCTACTGCCTGACCAGTGAATTCCTATTAGTGGATTGCACAACCGAAGTATAAATCACGACACCAGTGTTTCAAATTGTTAAGGTTTCCATAACAACATAGAAAAACATCTGAAAATCTATGGCTATTAATTGAATAGTTGCCCCGAAAAGAGTTCTAACCCACAAACATTCGAAAGTTGAGTTTTCGGTGGATTAGTGATCTACGGGAGAGTATCACGACATGGTGCATGTAAAATTACCCATAATCTCTTCCAGACCTGTTTCATTTATTTTTAAAAGTTGGTTTTCAAGCGAATAGTGATCTATTTGTAACAAAATGGTGGAATCAGTCAAGTCATTAATAGCAGTGCAGAAAAACTATTATTGCACAAGTGCAAGTTCATTCCACCACAGTTCCGTGAATTCTAATCAGAATCTTAGATAATTGAGTGAAAATAAGAAAGACACAAATATTGTAACGAAATAACATTAAATGGAAAATAAACACTGAAAACTGATTAAGTTAGAAATTTTTTCTAACTGAATCAGTGTTTAATATGTATTTTCCATTTCTTATTATAGCATTTTTAGTTAAATGTGTGTTAGATCAATTTTCCACTCTATAGAGATAGGTCACTTTTGCACTCAATTCTGCATTAAATTGTTAATATTTAGTTATTAGCATGTTATTTTGCATTCAGATTGATTGTATATGATTCCAATAGGATCAAAGATTAAAATGTATATGGTCTAATAAAGGTAACAACCTCAAAATTAACATTATACTTTTTTTTTTTTTTTTTTTTCGTTTTCTCAACAAATAGTAGTTTGTGGGTTAGACATCTTTTCGGGGCAACTATTCAATTGAAAAATAAATGTCGGAATCATCACCATGGTTTCATAACAATGTCTGTGGATTTTCAATTTTTTTATAGTTGTTATGGAAACAATAAAAATTGGAAAACCGGGTCGTTGTTTCGACTTCGCAATCCACTCTATATGTTATTACGATGAACTCAAATTCCGAAAATTGTCTGCCAGGTGGGTTCCTCGGCTCCTCAGCCAGGAACAAAAAAAATTGACGAAAAACTGACGAAAATGCATTGGACACCTCTGGAACATCCTCCTTACAGTCCAGATTTGTTACCCTGTGAGTACCATTTGTTTGGGCCACTGAAAGAAGACCTGGGAGGAAGGCGGTTTGGTGACAATGCAGCGGTAGAGAAGTTCGTGTGCAACTGGCTGACTACACGTCGTCCCTCATTCTTCAAGGATGGTATCAAAAAGTTGCCAACTCGATGGCAAAAGTGTGTTGGAAATGCAGGAGACTATGTAGAAAAATGAGGTGGTGGTTTTGTATTTTTTTGTTAATTCAATAACATTGTAAACAATAATTCCGGCTTATATTTGATTCACCCTCGTAGAATGTATCCGCCCATCCACTCCTTGGTCTGCCTTTGGCAAAAGTACACGCGTAGGGATCCATCAGTGCGGCTTCCTGCTGCCTCGCGACGTAACCACCCATAGGATATCTATTTATCACTGAAGCTTTTTGCCACGACTTTTTCTAAAGTTTTAATTTGTTTTTTGCATCATATTATGATTCTCTCTCAGCGTTATGTCTAAAAACTTCTCTCCATTTTTCTCCTTCGCCATGTTTCAGTGTCTTTCTGCTGTATGCCCATAGAGTCCAAATTTTGCAATAAATTTATTTAGCAACAATTGAAATATGCAGGTGCAGAGTGTCTCCAGCCTCAATTTCTAGTTTAGGGATATATCTAGTCCTATGAAGTTAAGATGCAAGGATTATTTTGTATCAAGTGAGGCGCGACATTCACTCAGCCTCCTCCCTAAATGAGCAGTCTAATAATTAATAATCGGGTGAGAGAAAATAAATTTATAAATAATTAATTGAATAAATCATCGGACTTATTTATATTCAAACAAATCAGAAAAATACGAAGAATATAATTATAAAATTAGTATTGTAAATTAAATGATTCCTTGGAATGAATATAATGAAATTAGTACGTTCAGTTATGGGTGATATAGGGTAAAGGCTGATGACTGTAACGCACTCTATTGTATTTTGATGGGCTCCGGACATTCGTACAATAAGTTAAAGATCTAAAGAATTCTTTTCAGTCCAGAGGATTAGATGCTTTTTATTCAGCCGGTTAGAACTGACAATGCCTAAACCTTATACGCTGGACAGCTGAATTCAATAGGAAATATATTGCTGGGAATTTTGGAAACCCAGTAAACGGGCATTTTTACAGAGGATGATGCAAGATATAATTAAAGGCGAACGAAGCTACCAGAACATTCTAGAAAATATTGGAAGCCAAGCCTTTTACAAAATTAGTCGGGATTCCGGGCTGCTTCCAAAAAAAACTTGTGTCCCAATTTTATCCAATCTCAAAAGTAGGAGTGTCCTAAAACATTTGGTGACGTCACAACGAACCAAAGGGTCCAGAACCCTACTGGCCAAAATTATAAGACAAATGCATCAATGGGTATATGTATTGTATCATTAAGGTGGGCGTTATCATATGACCGCAAATTATGTTGAGTGGGAGTAAGAGTTAACCTTATAACGAAAATTACAGACTTCTTTTCTCGTGGTGCCACTGGCACGAGTTGTTCATTTAATAGCAGCATAACATATTCATCGTGACTTAAAGTGCTAATGCGAGAACATATTCTCTTCGTCTATCGACCATCAGAAGTAATAAAATAATTATATAAAATTTGCAGTGGAGTCCCTTGCTAAATGGACTTAGAAATAAAACATAACAATATAGGCACGGTGCAATTAAGAATTCAACCGTCAAATTAAGCCTCCTCAACATGTTACACGCCGATCGTACGTACTTTGATTTTTTTTATTCTATGTGTTGAACGTAAAATAAAGTGATATTGCATCTTCAACTTGTCTTTTCTCAACGACCAAGAGCATCTCATCCTACCGCAACCTACTGAGCTATCCGAGGTCCTCGACTAAAAGAGGAATCCTTTCAAAATCCTGACGCCCACTAAATCCCGTCTTCCCCATATATACCTGCCATTAAGCCATTTATTTTTGTTCCAAAAGCGCACGTGGATGTAATGATAACATATTTTTGTCAGTATATGAACTGAGTGGACAAATATTCTCTATGTCGATTCTTCTTATTCTTCTTCTTCTTCTTCCTCTATGCATGAAAGCTGGCAGATTATTGTGTGTTCATTCACTTCAGGCCCGAGGTATGGTGATGCCCTTCCATCATAGTTGTGGTCTTCCCAATGGCCTTTTCTGCTTAAGTGTCCAGTCACGTACTTTCTTCACTAATCTACTGTTCTCCATTCTATATATGTGAGCGTTCCAATTTAGTCTTCTATCATTTATCCAGAGGTTTATATGTTCAATTTCACATTCTTCTCTAATAACAGAGCTGCGAATTTTCTCTCTCTGCGATTTTTCTACGATTTTTCTTAAAACTTTCATTTCGGTTGTTTCATTAATTTGTTTTGTTTCTTGAGTTTCTGTTTGGCATTCGTAACCATATGTTAAAACTGGTCTTATGACAGGTTTGTAAATTCTTAATTGGGATTGTTAATATGAGCCTTGAAAAACATATAGGCCTAATAATTTTAAAAAATAATTTTGTATCTGGCAGAGTCTAGTTTATCCCATATAATGAAGCATGACAATGTGAATTAAGTTTTAAATAGATGTCCACCCCCCATGGGAACTTCGTATTATAGCATTGTGTTGCAGGATCACAGATAATCTCGTTAGTTCTCAGAAAATACAGATGATAATGTAACCACTCCTTTGATGACAAAGAACATTCCATCATGCTGTAACGTTTGTAAATTAAATTAATCTGTTCATATAAACTTGTGGTTATTAAATTCATTGAAGGGTGGGTTTATAAAATAAAAAAAAAATCTACATGAAGATTTAACAGCGCTTAGGTCTTAAACAATAAAAAAAAAAGTATTATCAGCCCAAGGTGAAAATTGAATACAATTCTAAAATAGATAGAAGTTAAATTACATTTTTAAAAAAATGCCGTTCTTTGACTTATTCAGAGCGCCTTCAATTATTACAGAACTGCGTGCCTATATTTTAAATATATTTTTTCTCGTGTAAAATATCCACTCAAATACCCTCTCCCCGAATGGACCAGAAAAAAAAGTGTCGAGAAGTTTTGTACATCATGACTGCCTGGCTAGCCATCTCTGTCAAACTAGGTGTTATTTTCCAGGCCCCATTGCATGCTCTGTGGTCTTCAGATAACATGGATTCAACCGACATTAAGAACTGTGAGACGAGCGGAAAAAATGCAAAAAAAGCTGGTAATATACGATTATACCTCCTATAGTAGTTTATCTTTGTACATATTTTGTATTTTGTTCAATTGTTATATTAATTTCTACACAGTTTGCATTTTGTTTTGTTTTATATTAGATAAAGGGTCTAAATTCTATTTGGTGGAACAAAAAATTACAAAAAACAGAAAACTTCACATGTATAGAACGACAGTCCAAAGTATTCTAAAATATGGTTCAGATACTTGACACATTTCCGATTAAAAAGAGAATATTAAGTATAGAAATAAATGTGTTGCATAGTTCAGCTGGAAAATACCGAATGGAAAATTAAGAGATAAGGAGAAAAAAGACATGATGCGAATGCAAGATGAACAAGATATACCGATAATAGATGTAATAGAAAAGAAAATACTATAATGGTATGGCCATATTAACAGAATGTCAGAAGAAAGATTGCCAAGAACTATTATGGATTGGACACCAACAGAGAGAAAAGAAGAAAGGGACGACCAAGGAAGATTTTAAAAGAGGGAGACTAGCAGCTATGAATATTCGAAGATTGAAACCGAACCAATGGATGGACAGAGGAATGACGTTTGGTTTCCGAAAGACGGCATCAGCAGTTATGACACCGAATTTGATTGATTGATAAATGTACAGTGATCTCATTACAGACCTTGGGAGGCTCTTAGGGTAGAGGGAGGTTAAGGCTCCCACCTATTCTCGAGAATCGGCACTACATGTCAGCCGGGTTGTGAGCCCTGCGTTGATGGTCACCTTTAACTCCAGAACAAGTGTCTGGTACTGTTTTCCGTTAGAGGCCGATTCGACACCAGGGCCATGGTGCCGCCAGATGCTTTAGACCGATTAAAAAATCCTGATCCACCGGAATCGAGGAAAAATGTTTAAAACCCGAGCGATAGCGAGGTTTTTAATTTCCGAGATTCTGTAAAACACTTCACAAACGTGCGCGATGGTGTTTTCAAAATATTAAATAATAGTAAAATAATAACATCTTTGTTGGAAATATTTGCGTTCATTATAAACAATTGACTAATGTTAACAGTGTGGGCAATGTTTATTAGTTGAAACAACAGGAGGCCTTGAGAACAATTATTGATAACATGGCCGCAAGTACGTATTTATTGTTATATATTGTTTCAAATAAAGTTCAGTTAATTTCAAATGCAGTGATTTGTTTCGTATAATGTATATTAACACTACCTTTTGGATATTTTTTGTATATACATTGCATGCAGTATACATAGAAGGTAGTGGTTTTACTTCCCGCACGTGGGTGTAAATGTAATATTACAGTGTAGTTATTTAGGTTGGCAACCCCGAAATGTAGGAAGTTTAAATTTCAATCATGGTCGCCATTCCTGTAAGTACGACAAAACGCACTATTACGAAAAAAATAAATTGTTTGTATGCGGATACAAAAAGGAAAGCTAAGTTAAGGAAAGAGTAGAGAATGCTGAGTGTGCAGTGAAAGACCTTTTCTTGGGCAGAACACTATGTATGTATGTATGTATACATTCATCAACGCTGCATTAGCTGGATATTTTATATCATATAAAAATGGTGCAAGTGCATGGTCTGGTACTGAATAAGGTTCACGCGCAGTAAATAGCCTGCAGTGCAATGAAGCGAGGTGGAATCCAATAGAGAGATCCTCCCTCTGTGATAACAGATCTGATTGAAGAGAACCAAGTCTCCGTAACCCATGAATTGCTTTAATCAATTTGAATCCATTATTTCTTTATTCACGGTTGCTAATAAATTTGCATGCTATAAATCTGCAACCTGTCTGCTCACTATCATTATCCCATAAGGAGGTGTTTCTACAACGCCCAGTTATCTTCATTTGTTTCATTCACTACCACTAGCCTTTTATTACAATTTAATCATGATGCATTGCTGCATAAATAGTTTTAATTTATGTACAGAATTATTGGTATATCTAGTTAGATGCGAAAAGTCAATGCAAGTAGAATATATTGGCGAAAAGAAGTTTCATGCCTTAATTTGCGATATTTCAGTATACTCTATCGATAATAAGAATTTAAAACTTAAAAAAAAACTAGCTATACTTACGTTTATTTAGCTTCATTTATTTTCATCACGATTACTATCAATGTTAGTTAAGATGATATTAATTAAAATACGGTAATCAAAGGAAGATTATTCTTGGATGGAATAATATGGAACAAATGTATTTTAGAGGATCTATACTTCATATATATATATATACTGCAGATTTTCGCGGATATAAGTATGAATATGAAAGTTTTCTTGGGTTTTCCGCGTCTTGGATTCAAGTTCGGCCTCTGGCCGTGATTCCGACGTTTCGGCATGATCCCACATGCCATTATCAAGGAATGATAAGCTCGAGTCACACATTGAGTGTGGTCGACGCTTGGATGGGTGTACGGCTTCCGAAACGGACCACACTGAAAACTGAAGATGTTTAACTACATAAGAACTAAACCTTGGATGGGTGTAAGTCTTCGGAAACGGACCACAGTGAAAACTCTATGCATTTTATTATATAAGACCTAAACCTGTGACTCGACTTATGGCGGGAGTTCCCCAAGGTGCTGTCCTTTCACCCATACTGTATACGTTATACGTATCAGACCTTCCTACTATCCCCTACATCCATACCGCAATATTCGCCGATGATACCTGTTTCTTTTACCAGACTACCTTCAAATCTCTTCCTAATCGAATTCATGTATTCCAAACCGCTCTCAACCGTATCTATATTTGGTTCCAGTTATGGAACATAAAGATAAATACGGCAAAAACCCAGGCGATCCTTTTCACTAAATCAACCAGACGGTTACCCAGCCAACTAACCTTGGGAACTCAAAATCTCCGCCTAGAACCTTCAGTAAAGTATCTTGGGGTCCATCTGGACCCCAAGCTTACGTTCAAAATTCATATTCGACATCTACAACATAAAGCAAATGCAGCAATTGCAATTTTATACCCATTTTTCAGGTCGAATACATTGTCACGTAAGATCAAGCTTTTACTGTATAAAAGCTTGATCCGCAGCATGCTACTGTACGGATGTGAGGCCTGGAGTATCCTCGCAAAACAGCATAAACGAAGAATACAAATTATACAGAATAAGTGATTGAAAATAACGTAGCGCAACTTCCCCATATTGATGCCATGATAACTGAAAATGTAAGCAAGATGCACAAATTTACATCTTTGCATACAAATTTTATGGTACGCAGTATGGGACGCTTGCCTCAGTGGCGTTCTGTACATAGAAACATGTTCACCCGATTTACCCCTCATTAAATCCAGCCAGAGATTTGGCGATGTGCTCTCACCTGGAGTAGCGTGGCTCATTCCATAATGCTGGATTTCCGACTCTCGGCTTGAAAGCAATGTGATTTCTGATGCCCTGCTTCAGGTTATCATATCCCTATCTCTGTCCAATTTTCATCACCATTCGCACGCGAACGCTAGCGCCGCCAAAAAGGCTCGGGTTAAGTAAACCAGAACCCGTAATGATAGCCACTATTAACTTAGCTGCCAAAGAGCCCTAGTGGGTTATAACATACGCAGCACACTGGGCGAAGCTAGACTTCGCCTTATCCAGTCAGTCAGTCGAACTTTTCATTCCTTGATAATGGCATGTGGGATCATGCCGAAACGTCGGAAGGAAAACTTATATATATATATATATATATATATATATATATATATATATACATAGTACTTCGATATGTACTGATTTAAGGAGCAGTAACATGGAATTTAAACCAGAATTTAAGATACATTTGAACTCTGGAATTGATTACTTATGACTTTCAGCAAGGCACTCTAGAATAGAAAAAAAAATAATGATATACAAAAATTAAACAAGAAATTAATGAAAATATCAATATTATATTACGGTATGTAAAATGTAGACAATTGGAAAAGTACAAAATTCCATGGCGTAATAGGTCTAGAAGGCCTTTGGCCTACCAGCCAGCTACTGCCTTCGCTTTCACATATATATATATATATATATATATATATATATATATAGACAATCATCCAACCAGTGTTTGGGTGACATGTGGTCAGCATGTCAGGTTCCACATCCGTTAATGCTGGTTTTCTCAACCTGACCCAAATTCCTCATGATGCTGAATGGGCACCGGTCCTATACTGGCCGAAATTACATGAGAAAATTTCTTCCCCTATGGAGACGAATCAGCGGAAGTCCCGTTGTTCAGAGCCAAAGGATCTTGCCTCAATCCAACGGGAAGGAGGCGAAGATGTAGACATCAATACACATGCTTATAGAAAGAAAAGAAGACACTGAAGGAATAATGCCTACAAGAGAGGGAATAAGAAGATAGACGAAGTTGAAGAAAATTGATAAGACGTAAACATTTTGTCGCAGCAAAATGTTTTTATTATATTTATAAATGTTTTTAATAATAATAATAATAATAATAATAATAATAATAATAATAATAATAATAAAAATAATAATTGTTGTTGTTACATATATCTTACTTGGCTAATGGCCGTTTTACAATGTTTAATATCTCAGAAGGTCCCACGCCTTAGCCAAACGATTTAAAGCATGATGTTTTGGTGGAGAGGTGCGGGACTGGCACTGGTTTGAGGAAGAATATTTTATCATAGAATTTCAGCCAGTAAGAGATCGGCGCCAGCCTAAGATTGTGAGGAATTTTGGTAGCTACAATAAGTAACTGCTTCAGCTTGAGAAAACCAAGGCTTAGAGACCCGACATGCTGACCACATGGCACCCCTATACTGACAGCATGATCTTCCACATCTGTGATTAATACATGTTAATGTGAGGCCAGCAGCCGGCTGGTACGCCAATGCCTTGTAGGTGTGTGACGCCATGGAATAGAATATATTTAAACCCGATTTTCGATCCTGGGCAGGGAAGAGGCGGAAAAATTCATTAATTTATTAATAGGCTATCCATTGTGGACCTGCTCAACCCCTTATAAAATGAATATCGGAGCATTTATCATTAAAGAAAGGGTAGAGCATAGGGTTAGCTACAGAATATTCTTCATGTACAGAAGTGGGTTTAGCTCCTTATCGCCACTGGCTGAGAATCGTTAGATCTTGCGTCACGCCTCCCATAGAATTTCTTGTTAACGGGTGCGTTTACCTTTAATACTCCATGTTTTAATTTTTATTGTAGATTAGATTCATATTTTTTGCATCTGATAATTAATCAAAAATGTTATTATATGCAATTTATTCACAACTAATTCCTCACTTACAGACTATGCGTATTTTTTTTAAAGAATAAGAATAAATCTTATTTACCAATAAATGTATTGAATGCACTTATTTAAGAACAAAATTAGACCATTCAGGTGATTACACAGTGGAAATTAAAAATAGAATCGCACAAACAAAACAAGCAATAAATGCTTTAAACTCTGTTTGGTGGAGCAAGAAATTACAAAAAATTACAAATATATCAAATCATAATTCAAAGCATTTTAACATATGGTGCTGAAATTTGGCAAATTCATACCAGGGAAATGCAAATAGAAATGGATGTTTTAAGAAGATCAGCTGGAAAATCTAAAATAGATAGAATACGAAATAAAGAAATGAGGGAAATTATGGGTTACAAGAGGAGCCGGACATCGTAGAAATTATAGAAAACAAAAGATTACAGTGGTACGTTCATGTCAAAAGAATGCCAGAGCAAAGATTGCCTAAATTGTTATGGAATGGATCCCAATGGAAAGGAGGAAGACCGAAGGAAACTTGGATAGAAGGGGCACAAGCGGTTATGAATGTCAGAGGATTGGAGGAAGATCAATGGATGGACAGAGAGGCATGGTGTTTGGTTTCCGGAAGACGGCGGCAGCTGTCATGATACCGGATGACGATGATGATACTAATAAACGTTGTACACAATATTGGCACCCGGTGTAGTTCAGTTACCAGAAATAATGCATAAACGTATAGAATATTTATATTACACATTTTTAGTTTAAAAGAGAGGGTAAACAAAATATATAAATTTAGGAGCCAGTTTCAAGAAATAACGAAATTCTGGCACATAAAAATTAAAAAAAAAAGTAATACATGGGGAAATAAAATAAACAAAACTACATAGAATTGATTAATACCAGACTGGAGAGAGTAATTGAAAACATTAGGAAATAATACAAAACATGTAGGAGAAAACTTCAAAATATAAAACTCACTGTAACATACACAAAACATTACTGCAATGGAGAATGATATAAACAAAATAATATATAAAAGATTAATACCAAACTGAAGAATTAATTAAATACATTAGGAAATAATAATATAAACCGAAATAGGTTACTTACTTACTTACTTACTCACTGGCACTATCGAACCCGTAGGTTCATGGCCGTACGGACATAAGCTCTCCATACATCCCTATCCTGAGCTAATGCTTTCCAATCATTCCCTGTATAATCTACTTCCCTCAAATCATAGTTAATGTTATTCTCCCACTACTAAGTTACTTATTTAGTAGTTAACATGTATATATGTGCTGGACTAGCGTGATTAAATTGTTATTGAAGGGGAAGGGGGGGGGAGAATAATGAAAATGTTGGATAATAATGTAAACAATGGAATCGTTATTAAAATAAAAATTAGCTGTAACTCTAGAAAGTCAATACAGCCTATTCTGAATTCTACACATGGGTTCACGGTTTTGTTACATGACACATTCATTCATAATAACGCACAAATAAAGAATCTTCTAAAAAAATTATCTTTAGGAATGTTTTGATATCTGTTCTCCGTGGAACAGACCTAAAGTGCTCGCCTCGTGGTTAAAAGTTGAGTACAAACATGCCCAGTTTTCATTGTTCTTTACCTACTGTTATTTGGAGGATTTTATGTGCAAAAAGTAAATATTTAAAATTAATTTTATAGGCTTACATTCCTTCTTTTGTCATGCCACCTACATAAATCCAAATTAAATAAAACGAAAAACACTTTATTTTTTGCAGTATGTGAATAATATATCCTTCAAAAACAAACTAAAGAATTATTTAATAACAAACTAACTTATACACCTCACTGATAGTATTCTTTTAGCAATATTAATATATTTAATTATTTATGAAAATAATATTAAGAATAACAAATATTTTTATTTGAAATATTGTATAATCGTAAAATTAGTTTTCTATATCTCATTATTTTCCTGTTTTTTATATACACTAGACAGGGACAACTTAATATGCCTTGCTTGTATACATGTTATTATTAGTTTTAGTCTTAATTTTAACTAATATTAACTGGTTGTTGAATGCAGGCTTTCACGGCCGGTAATCATTATGTTGTGTGATTCCGGGTTCTGTGGCCGTGGTCCATAGTTGGTGTTGATACCAGACGTTTCGCCCTCAACTGCGGAGGGCATCTTCAGTGGCGAGTGCTTCTAGGCGTGTTTCCTGGTCGGAAGATCTACTTAGAGTGATCTAAGTAGATCTTCCGACCAGGAAACACGCCTAGAAGCACTCGCCACTGAAGATGCCCCTCCGCAGTTGAGGGCGAAACGTCTGGTATCAACACCAACTATGGACCACGGCCACAGAACCCGGAATCACACAACATTATTAACTGGTTGTATTATAGATCGTAATATATTAGATATTATCTTTTGATCAAATTTTTACTTAGTGTTTAATATTAGAGTTAATTAAGATTGTTATATTCTGATGTAATATATGTTTGTCCTGGTGAGTGGAAGAGAAGGCCACATGGCCTTAACTCCACCAGGCTAAATCTAATCTAATCTAATCTAATCAAATAATTGAGGCATTGACATGGGAAAGGTAATAAGTCATACGTACAGGGGAAGCAAAACAATTATTTTCCCAACGTTAATTTTAATATAATGTTGACACTACTAAACAAGAAATTTTATTTGCAAAATAATTACAAAATACCCATCTTAGCTTTACAAAATATATTTAAATTTAAAAGTGTCAAAATTGTTTTTTTGCTTCCCCTGAAAAATTTGCTTTTTATACTTTACTATATTTCCCTGTCAATGCTTCAATTACCTGAGAGAAATATATAGGCCTAACTGATTTTTTTTTCAAAAAAATGTGAGAAATGCCTAAAATGAAGTGCGAAGTTGAGCTCAAAGTAATCTAAAATCAGCATATTTGGAATGTAAAATATATGTATTAGTCAGGAGATTGTATGGACTGCTAAAATTGGCTATTGGGAATATGACGATGTCAAAGACATTAATCAACCGATGATCTATCTATCTATGATTGGAAAACAGCTCAGGATAGGGATGTATGGAAAGTTCATGTCCGGGTAGCCATAAACCTACGGGTTCGAAGTGCCAGTGAATTAGTCATATTCATTGTTTCCTAGTTCTAATTTTTAAATTATGATCATTCATACTGCAGTACATGAGATTTTCTATTCTAGTGTGTATATCCATCCATGCAGTATTTCCCATGCTGGACATTATGTACAACGCAATTATTCTTGCCTTGCTTACCCCAGATTTTAAGAGGTTCCCATTCCAATTCTTTAACTTTTTTCACATCCAAATTTTTTCCCCACCCAATATGAATTTAGCTGCCGTTTTCTGTACCCTTCCAATGAATTTATTTGCTTTAATCCACATGATTCCCATGAAAATGCGTTGTATCCCATTATGGAACGATCCAGTGATACAGGTGTCTTTTTTTTTCTTCGATTTGTTACTTCCGTTTGTCCACCGCTGTGGTCTCAAGGTAGCGTGCTGCCTTGTCACGCAGCGGGCCCGGGTTCGATCCCCGGTCGGGGTAGTTTTTCTGGGTGAGGTTTTTATCGGGGTTTTTCCTCACCTGTAAGACAAATGTCAGGAAAACTTTAAGGCCCAAACGGTCCCCGAAATCATATGGCCATCATAATCATCCTTATCATTACAATCATCCTTCACCGGTGTGGAAAGCAACGGGAAGCTACCACACCTACACAATTCCCTAGTAAAGCTGCAAGCATAGCATGAAGATGCTATGATTGCAGTGAAGGACCTGCCTTCGGGCAGAATTACTATGGACTTTCCTTTCTCAGTTTACGCTTTATAAAATCCTTCTCAATGCAAGAATTTACTTGTTTCCCTCTCTCAAAGTTGCTGGATGTGCAAATACTACAGCAATCTTCCAATATCCTCTACCAGGTTATAGTTAACACTAATTTCTGACTGCGATTGGGGGTTACAATCACTCTCAATAAAGCAGAAACCAAGTTTTCGTCACCAGTTGTATTATAGATTGTATTTCATTTTCATCTGTAGAAAAGCACAGGGAAAATGCCTAGTTGGTAGATAAGAATGAGATGGGAGAGTAACATTATAATAATCATGATTTGAGGGAAGTAGATTATACAATAGTTGATTGGAAAACATTAGCTTAGGTTAGGGAAGTATGGAGAGCTTATGTCCGCGCATCTATGAACCTAGCGGTTTAATAGAGCCAGTGAGTTAGTTAGTTATATCTAATATATAAAAATGAATGTTTGTTTTTTTGTTCGTACGTACTTTATTCGCGGACATACCGTTGATCCGATCGTGATGAGGTTTTTTGAAGAAACATATTCAGGAGATTCGCGGGATGAACATACGCTATAAGAGAGTTGAGATATTCAATTCCTACATCCTTAAAAAAACACCCTTTATAGCGAAAAACATGAAAAAGTCCCTTTTTTACCCTTAAATAGCTTACTCCCCCTCAGGGGTCCTCATCTAGGGGATATGTGGTTGGCGACCACAAGGTGCCCAAGCCGAGCAAAACATTTCTTACACTTATTTGTGTTTTGCACTCTTTTAACTTTACTATGTAACCTCTCTTGGTTAACTCTTGTTTTTTCGACCCCGACGCTATTAGGGCATCCGAGGGCTAGGGAGTCTTTCATTTCTTCTTTCCTTTATTTTCTTTTCTTCTCCAGAAAAGCCTGACCAGAGGCTATAAGATGGCAGGCCCATCACTGGTCTTGCCTTCCTTTGGCCAGCAACCAATCGAAGGGACTATTATTATGCTTTCAAGTCTTATACGAGAATTTTCCGGAAGAAGCTGGAAGGAAAATTTTCTATAGGATCGTAACAGGCCTTGGCCTAATACTTGGAAGGAAGAAGAAATAGCTTACTCTGCCTAAACCATAACAAATCACAAAATCAATGTACACAAAATTGAATATCTAAAAAAAAAACTCTACAAAAAAGTCCCCGACAGCATATGCATATATTTTACAGATAACACACAATAGCCATTTTTGTCTTTCATTGATGCCAAGGAGATAGGGATAAGTAGATTCCCGGGCAAGGATATGCCGCCAGACCATTCATCCGATTGTCATGAGACTTTTTGCAAAATGTTCAGGATTTTCCCGGGAAGGTTATAGGTTATGAGAGTTTTAATGCTCAAGCATTTCACCCTTAAAAATCACCTTCTGTAGTGAAAAAACCGTGAAAAAAAGTCGCTTTTTATAATCCTAAATGGCTTATACTGCCTAAACCATAACAAAAACACAAAATTATTGTACGCAGAATTGAATATCTCAGAAAACTCTACTGAAAAGGCCGCGACAGCATATGTTTATCTTTTAAGGATAACTCACAATAACCATTTTTGTCTTTCATTGATGCCAAGAAGATCGGGATAAGTAGATTCCCAGGCAAGCATAGCGGCGCACGGCGGGTATTCTTTTATGGATAACTCAAAATAACGAATTATGTCTTTCAGCTCATTTATGCCAAGTACATCGGGATGCGTGGATTTGTAATCAGCACGGGGTATCTAAAAATAATTATATAAATTTATATTCAATTTTCCTTTTACTTATTCAACTAAATGCAAAAACACATAATTTATTTAGGTGTAGCAGCGCACATAGGTATTAGCTAGTTCCATATAAAGAATCCGGAGTATTTAGAGTAACATTCTACAGGAATACCTAAAAAGGGTTTACTGTGGTCTTTCAATAGAAAAAAAAAAAGGCAACATTCATAATTTCTATCTATTTTACGACCAGTCATCAACTGTAGAGTGAAATATAAGATGCCCAAATTCTTATTGATGCCGGTTACGATAATGAGTTTTGTTGGTTTAGTGCCCATAAACGGCAGGCAATGCTTCACA
Source organism: Diploptera punctata (assembly GCA_030220185.1). Classification (NCBI taxonomy): domain Eukaryota; kingdom Metazoa; phylum Arthropoda; class Insecta; order Blattodea; family Blaberidae; genus Diploptera; species Diploptera punctata. The sequence continues at coordinate 86,680 of JASPKZ010008180.1, forward strand.
GGTATTTTATTACAACTTCCAGACGCTTCAGCAGAGTAATCAGCCACTTTACAATTTTAAATGATGTAAAAAACATCTTCGTAACTTTTCAACATAAATCCGGTGACAATTTTGAAAAAGTATAGGCTTTATATACCTGCTTTACATTACAATATCTATAAATTAATAATGTACATTGTGCAATTTCGTCCAGCGCCGTAGCCGAGTGGTTAAGACAAGATGCAGAGATACGGGAATATGCACTGGTTCGGGTCTCTATAGAGGGAAGACATTTTCTCGTAGAATTTCGGCCAGTATGGGTCCGTTGCCCACCCAGCATCGTGAGGAATTTGGGTAGCTACAATAAGTAGTGACTTCAGATTGACAAAACCAGCTATATCGTTTGGGGGACTCCCAACATACTGATCATTACATATTTTCCTCTATTGTTGAGTATTTATTCACATTTCTATTTCTACATATGGCCGTATACAATGAATCGCATTAATATCAGGGCATTATACATTTGTAAGAATATTTATATTAACAGATGAAGTTAAAAAATGAAGTTATTTTTTTAAATATATTGATTAATCAATAAAACAGAGTAGCCTATAAATTAGAAGCAAATGTCGCCCCAGTACTGTATGCATCAACTCCGAATTCATGGTTTTGAGATATTGAAAAAAAAAACACTTTGAAATAATTCAAACAAAAATATTGCAAATATAAATTTCAAATGCTCTTTTATATATTTAGTTAGGATAGTATACAAAGGTAGTAGTTAATAGGTCTATAAAGGGTAGAAATTTCTCCACAGTATACTAGGACGCTTATGGCAAGCATGTCTAAACTTTTGATAGAAGTGATCGAACGTAAAAGGTTTTCAACAAAATATTGTTTTTTTAAGTAGTATCCATCCATAGTAATTCTGCCCGAAGGCAGGTCCTTCACTGCAATCATAGCATTTTCATGCTATGCTTACAGCTTTACTAGGGAATTTTAGGTGTGGTAGCTTCCCATTGCTTTCCACACCGGTGAAGAATAATGATGATAAGGATGCTGATGATGGCCATATGATTTCGGGGACTATTTGGGCCCTAAAGTTTTCCTGACATTTGTCTTACAGGCGAGGAAAACCCCCGATAAAAACCTCACCCAGAAAAACTGCCCCGACCGGGGAACGAACCCGTCCCGCTGCGTGACAAGGCAACACGCTACCTCTAGACCACAGCGGTGGACTTAAATAGTATAGGCCTATATTAACATTTTACAGCACAGGGCTATTGAGAAAGAAGGAACAGACTTAAAACATTCATTTCTTCCAAACTACAAAAAATAGAAACACAATTCCAACGTTCCTGGAAAGAGATAAGTTTGAAGTTCCGATCATGGCCGCATTGGCGGTTGCTTGTCATGTTGATTGCTTGTATCAAAATGGCGACACAATATAACTTCGGATTGGAAGAGGAGGAGCAGAAAATGAACTTCATCGCCGGTGGCCTTTCAGGTCACCAGACCTAAACCCGTGTGATTTTTATTTGTGGGAATACGTAAAAGACCGTGTTTTTATCCCCCCATACCTGACACTCTTAAAAAACTGCGACATCGAATTGTTGAAAGCTGTGAATTCGAGACTAGAGATCAGCTGATTCGTGTATGGCAAGAAATGAGCCACCGTTTTGATATTTGTCGTGTAACACATGGTGCTCATATTGAATGCATAAAATAGTGAAACCTGAACTTTTCTCTTTCCAGGAACGTTGGAAATTATTTAATTTTTTTGTAGTTTGGAAGAAATAAATGTTTGAAGTCTGTTCCTTCTTTCTGAGTAGCCCTGTATTTAATTTTGTCCGAATATTAAAGTTTTTTTTTTGTAAATGTGATGTGTTACAAGAACAATTAATATATTTTTATTTTGTATTTGTGTTGTGTTAGAATAGGCCTGTCCAACCCGCGGCCTGCTACCCTTAGCTTTGTGGCCCGCGAATACTTTTAATATGGCAACAGATTCCGGTTTGAAATTTCGCGATTTGACGTAGGCATTGCATGCTAGCGATTCCGATGGAATCCTTATTCAAGGTTATGATCAGGAGCAATAGCATCCATTCGGCCATATTTAGAGCGCCAGTATCAGGTGGATTATTATTTGTTCTTGTTAAGTGTAAGCCTGTTTCTCATTTATGTGGCTGCGGGATGTTATGATTATCATCTGTTTATGATTATTGTTATACACTGCTAGATAGATCGAGAAAACATGAGCAACTTTAGCAGATGAGGAAAATACGAAATGAAAATACGTAGAATTATAAAGATGGACGAGAGTTGGATTACTTCGTCAATGACAAGTTGCAATGTATTCATCCATAGTAATTCTGCCGAAGGCAGGTCCTTCACTGCAATCATAGCATTTTCATGCTATGCTTGCAGCTTTACTAGGGAATTGTGTAGGTGTGGTAGCTTTCCGTTGCTTTCCACACCGGTGAAGATGATGATGATAATGGTAAGGATGATAATGATAAGGATGATGACCATATGATTTCGGGGACCGTTTGGGCCTTAAAGTTTTCCTGACATTTGTCTTACAGGTGAGGAAAAACCCCGATAAAAACCTCACCCAGAAAAATTGCCCCGACCGGGGATCGAACCCGGGCCCGCTGCGTGACAAGGGAGCACGCTACCTCGAGACCACAGCAGTGCAATGTATTATGTGCATGTAAATAATTTCTTTTTGTAAAGAGCACATTGTTTAAAGATACTACATTACTTCATGTGAAAAATAAATAATAGTTTTAAAAAACTAAAAGAACACGCTTTATTAGAAAACTAAAAAATGAAAAATCATTTTAATTACCAATACGCTTGGGATAAAATTAAAGTGGTCAACAAAAAAATAATCTCCAACACATATAGAATAAAACTAGAGTTATCAACAATAAGAAAATAATTTTACCATCAAAAGCGTGGGGTGCTCTATATCAATTAATATATTTGATAATAAACAGATATTGGTAAAAGTAAGCTCTCTAAGAAGAAAATGTAAAAATCATAAAAAAGCACCCCACGCTTTTGATGGTAAAATTATTTTCTTTTTGTTGATAACTCTAGTTTTATTCTATATGTGTTGGAGATTATTTTTTTGTTGACCACTTTAATTTTATCCCAAGCCTGTTGGAAATTAAAATTATTTTTCATTTTTTAGTTCTCTAATAAAGCGTGTTCTTTTAGTTTTTTAAAACTATTATTTATTTTTTATTTTTTAGTTTTAATATTTTACAGAATTAGATAAAAATGTAAATATCTTTAAATTCGATACTATTGTAGTATGAACTAAAAGTAATACTCTTCTATAAAAAAAAACCTGCCAGCCGGATTTGAACCAGCGACGTATGGATTACTGAAATTATATACCACTAAGAGTTCACTGCTCTACCAACTGAGCTCTTACAACGATTGACTAAAAACTCGACAAGTCCGCAACCTATTATACCAGTTTTAATTTTTTTTTATTTTCGGATGATTCTGGCCAGGATTTTAGAAACAAAATATGAAATTATTGTATTGTCACGGGTCCTCTACACGTATACAAAGTTTCAAGTCGATCCAATGTTTCTAAGTGGGTGAAAATCGCGTTGAAAGATTCCGTTACAATGTTACAAAAACACTTTTTTTTTATTTTCTGATGATTATGGCCAGGATTTTAGAAAATAAATATGAAATTATTGTATTGTCACGGGTCCTCTATAAGTATACAAAGTTTCAAGTCGATCCAATGATTTTAAGTGGGTGAAAATCGCGTTGAAAGATTCCGTTACATAGATAGATATATACAGGTCAAGCTAATATAAAGCGTGTAATAATTTAAGTACTTGGGACGTTCAATAAATAAAGCACATTAATGTACTGCCTTTCATTGAAAATGAACAAAACTTTACAAACCTATCTTCAATCCTTTTTTTATAACTTTACGAAGTATCATTTTTTTTTTCCCCGATAGATGGTTGTGATGTGCTTTAGTATTAAAATGGTGGCTGCTCGTGACATACGTACAAAGCAAAGAGCTGTTATTGCATTTATTTTCTGTGGAGCAGGAAACCATTTCAAACATTCACTAACGCTTATACCGGGCTTCCAATATAAACCCGGACCGGCCTCACGGGGTTTCACCCGTCAGGCAGCGCTCTCTCCTCGTCCGCATTTCACTCTGCCAGCCGCTCGTCCTTGAACTAGTCAGTTTACTATCGTTCGACAAGATGAGACGTCAGCTGACATTGGAGCAGCGCATTTATGTGTGTAAATGTTATTATAAATACGAATCAGCTCGTCGCGTTCGCGAGGAATTTATTCGGAACTTCCCTGGACAATTACCTCCTGCCAGTTCGACAATCCACGATCTTGTGATTAAATTTGAGACCACTGGTTCAGTACAAAATAAGAAACACACGCGAAGGCGTACGGTTCTCACCGAAGAAAAATTAGACGAAATTGGCGAAAATTTGAAACGTTCACACACAAAATCATTACCGAAATTAGCACAACAAGTTGGGATTTCAGTATCTTGTAGTGTACAAAACAAATCCGCACACATTGGAAGAACTGAAGAACAACGTAAGAAATGAAATCAGAAACTTGACAGTGCCCGAACTACAGCGTGTCAATCTAAATGTGTTTACTCGGTATAATGCCTGTTTAACTGCGGGAGGACAACATTTCCAGCATTTTCTATAAGATAAGAAACAGTTCAAGGACGGGTGGCAGGCAGGGTGAATTGCGGGAGGAGGAGACAGCACTCCGTGAGGCCGGTCCGGTTTTATATTGGAAGCCCGTTATAATGTCTATGGGGATCAAGCAATGGATAGGAGTGTTAACACTCGTTGGATTAGCAGAGTGTTAGCGGAAGAACGAGGTAAAGCATGACTGTCCAGATCTCCCGCATTCGGAAAGCTGACACCGGAGACAGTTCACTGGGCCGCGCCGATAGGCTTATTCAGAACGATAAGTGAGTAACAACCAAACAACATGCTTTGAGTTGTTCAAGCTGATCCTTTTCTTCAAACTAAATCTGAAAGAGGGCTCAGCTAATTTTAGAAATTTTGGTTTGTAGCCTAGCTCAATGTCTGGAAGCTCTTATCTATGTGAAAGTGGTTGTCAAACATGAAATTCATAAAAAAATTACAGGAGCTGACTTAGTGATGATTCCTTGTAACACATACTGACACTAGCAATTACTAACATAGAAGTAAACATCCCTACTTTACTGATGATGTCAGATAATCCTCAGTGCTAAAATTGATTTCTGCATTTCAACCTATTGGTGATGCTTATTTCAATTTCTTTGAGTGAAACTTTTTAGTGTATGGCCCTTAGGGCGAAATGTACGCACATTTTGCCCCCCAGGACTTCTGAAGTTGGATAGGCCTGTGTTAGAAGAACAATAATTTTTACACAATGCGTTCGTAGCTCGGCCGGACCGATCTGTGGCGGCCTTGACTGTGTGAATATTGGCACGCTTTCCGCTAGAGTTACATGCACACGATCGGGAAGTCATTGTTACGGAGTACTACCCACTGTGCTAAAATAATAATAATAATAATAATAATAATAATAATAATAATAATAAAATAATAATAATAATAATAATAATAATGTCAAAATCATCACTTTCAACATCTGTTGTGAAGCAGGTAAGCCTAATTTAAGTTAGTCCAGTAGTAATTTGTATTTTTAGCACAGTATCCCGCGCCGTAGCCGAGTGGTTAAGGCAAGAAGCCTTGGCGCAGAGCTATGGGACTTGCGCTGGTTCGAGTCACTATGGGGGAAGAAATTTTCTCATGGAATTTCGACCAGTATGGGACCGGTGCCCACCCAGCATCGTGAGGCATTTGTGTAGCTACAATTAGTAGTGGTTCCAGGTTCAGAAAACCAGCTATAACGACATACTGACAACATGTCACCCCTATACTAGATAAATTGGAAATTACTCATGGCATTACTTATGAAAATGTTAGAACTAAAATATAACTATACTTACTTACTCTTACTCACTGGCACTATCGAACCCGTAGGTTCATGGCCGCGCGGACATAAGCTCTCCATACATCCCTATCCTGAGCTAATGCTTTCCAATCATTCCCTGTATAATCTACTTCCCTCAAATCATAGTTAATGTTATTCTCCCACCTCATTCTGGTCTACCAACTGGGCATTTTCCCTCTGGCTTTCCTACAAGAAGCTTCCATGCAAGTCTTCCATTCCCCATATGCGCAACATGTCTGCCCATCGCAGTCTAAGAGACTTAACTGTTCTTATTATATCTGGTTTCCTATAAAGACCATGTAGTTGATTGTTATGGAGTCTTCTCCATTCACCTATATGTTCATCTCTCTTTGGTCCAAAAATTTTCCTAAGTACTTTATTTTCAAATACTTGTAATCTCCTTTCCTCCCTTAAAGTAAGAGTCCATGTTTCGCACCCATATAATATAACTGGTAGAATAATAGTTTTATATATTTTCAGTTTAACGTCTTTTGAAAGGAGTTGGGACATCAAGAGTCTCTGCGATGCATAATAGCCCGCATTTCCAGAATTGAGCCTATGTTTAATTTCTTTGTGCATCTCATTCATATTTGTGATTGTTGTTCCTAGATATTTGAATTCAGCCACTTCCTCAAAGTTTCCCTCATTTGTCTTTAGCTGTCTATTTACATTAAATAATGAATTTCTACGTGTGACCATATATCTAGTTTTATTGATTTAGATAATATTCAAACTAATCCAACATGAATGCAAGTCACTGAATTTAGTTTTATTAACTTTGATTTCCAGCACCAGTTTCTTTGTGTTATATATTATAATGTGTGTTGGCTTTTAGTATATATGTTTTCTAATTCGTCTAATAATAGTACATCATCGATATATACCAAGAGCTGATTAATATATGTAGATCCTATTTATCCTCTAAATAGTTTTGACTGCATGTTCTATTACAAATTGAGTAGCAAAGGAGAAGGTGCATATCCTTGCTTTAACCCATTGTGAATTCTACCTGAAACTGTTTGCTTATCACACCCTGTCCATAGTTATCTATATCATACTCATCTTGTTTTGAATGAATGTATAATTGAATTACTGAGTTGAAAAGGGAAGAACTCCACTGTCTTAGAAGAGCGATAAAACACGCGTGCACACACAGAAATTATGAATTATTTCTATATTTGCATTCCGTGTAAGCAATGTTGCAATTTGTAAAAATGTTATCAGAGCAAGCTGTAAGAAATTATGTAAAAGTAAAAAGTAAACTGATCCCACAACAGGCCCGGAGGCCCTTGGGGTAGTAGGAGGTTACGGCTCCCACTTTTTCTAGACAATCGGCACTTGATGTCAGCCGGGTTGTCAGCCCTGCGTGACGGCCGCCTTTACCCCAGAACAAGCGTCTGGTACTCAATTATGTAGTTTTTAAAAAGATTTTCTCAAAAGTAGGATACTTGGAGTTTCTTCCCTTTTCAACTCAGCGATTCAATTGAATGGTGAGTATTGTCTTAAATGTTGATATCTCTTCGGGCTTAGGAGGCCCTTAGGTAAATGGATTGCGATGCAGGACATGTGGCACGAATGGGGAATGAAAGAGGTGTATGGAAGCTTCTTGTAGGAAAACCAGAGGAAAAAGGCCCAGTTCGTTGACCAAGAATGAGGTGGGAGAATAGCATTAACCATGATTTGAAGGAAATAGATTATACAGGGGATGGTTGGAAAACATTAGCTCAGGATAGGGTTGTGTGGAAAGTTAATGTCCGCGCGGCCATGAACCTACGGGTTCGATAGTGCCAGTTAGTTAGCGTATATGACCTTTATAGGAAGCCAGATATTATAACAACAGTTAAGTCTCGTAGACTGCGATGGGCAGGACATCTGGCACGAATGGGAATGAAAGACGTGAAAATGTTGATTATAATATAGCTTCTTGTATGAAAACTAGAGGGAAAACGCCCAGTTGATTGACCAAAATGAGGTTGGAGAATAACATTAACCATGATTTGAGGGAAGCAGATTATACAGGGAATGATTGGAAAATATTAGCTCAGGATAGGGATGTATGGAGAGCTTATGTTTACGCGGCCATGAAGATACGGGTTCGATAGTGTCAGTGAGTTAGTTTTTATCTTAACCTACTATCCCTAAATTATTAATAGTATTATGGATTAGGTGGCTGCTTCAAAAAAAGTTTTATAAAACATTGGCAGTTTCTGCATTACTTTATGGGAGTATACAAAGTAGAAGAACAAAATAATGCACATGATTGGATCGGATAAAGAATGAAGATATAAGAACAGAGTTAAATATATATCCATTGAAGGGTAGAATCAAAGAATATAGAGATAAATGGTTTAGACACGTAGAAAGAATTAATGTAACAAGGTTACCAAAACCAGCATTTAACTAAAAGCAAGAGGTTGAAGGAATGTAGGAAGGCGAGTGAAAAGATGGACAGAACAACTGTGAGGCGGAACAGGCAATTTGCCTAGTCCGTGAAGTGAATAAGAAGAAGAAGATGATGGAATAATTACATATTCCTTGACTTTTAAACCTGTTCATTGAGGTATATATTATTTTTTTTTTTTATTTTAGCTGCAAGGAGTTAACATGTGGGGGGATGAGTGCATTATATTATAACATGTAGGGTTTCTTTATGATGAGACTAGCTTCCAATTTGTGAATGAAATAACGAGAGGTTTGAAAGAAGACCGCCTACACTACATCATTCAATCTCCAGAAATTGCAGACCCCGGCTTGGCGAGACGGGAGCTTTTCTTAGCCCTTGTTATTATGGAGACACGAAGGGATCGCGGCAAAGTGCCAAAATATTATTTGAGTGGTCTTTGAAGTCTCGCACGAGGCAGTACAAAAGAAAATCCCTCTTTCAAGCAGGTGCTTGTGGAAGGAAGAACTAAATTCTTTAGAAATTGGTAGTAGGTGCTTGCTTCATAATTACATACAGATTGATGAAAGCCCTTCCAGGCTGCCGAAACTGTAATAAATCCGACATATTTACATTCATTCTATACTTACTTACTCACTGGCACTATCGAACCCGTAGGTTCATGGCCGCGCGGACATAAGCTCTCCATACATCCCTATCCTGAGCTAATGTTTTCCAATCATTTCCTGTATAATCTACTTCCCTCAAATCATAGTTAATGTTATTCTCCCACCTCATTCTTGGTCTACCAACTGGGCGTTTTCTCTCTGCCTTTCCTACAAGAAGCTTCCACGCAAGTCTTTCATTCCCCATACGTGCAACATGTCCTGCCCATCGCAGTCTACTGTTCTTATTATATCTGGCTTCCTATAAAGATCATGTAGTTCGTTGTTATGTAGTCTTCTCCATTCACCTGTCTGTTCACCTCTCTTTGGTCCAAAAATTTTCCTAAGTACTTTATTGTCGAATACTTGTAATCTCCTTTCCTCCCTTAAAGTAAGAGTCCATGCTTCGCACCCATGTAATATAACTGGTAGAATAATAGTTTTCTATATTTTCGGTTTAACGTTTTTTGAAAGGAGTTGGGACATCAAGAGTCTCTGCAATGCATAATAGCACGCATTTCCAGATTTGAGCCTATGTTTAATTTCTTTGTGCAGCTCATTCCTATTTGTGATTACTGTTCTTAGGTATTTGAATTCAGCCACTTCCTCAAAATTTCCCTCATTTGTCATTAGCTAGCTAGCTGTCCATTTCCATTATATAATGAACCTCTACGTGTGACCATATATTTAGTTTTATTGATATTTACTTCCAGTCCTAATTTCTTAGTATTACTCAATAGCGTGCGCGTGTTGTTCTTTAGTATCTCCTCGCTATCGGCCAATAGTACTACACAATCAGCATAAACTAACAGCTTATTAACACCATTGAGTTGTAGGCCTTCCTCATCATTCATTCTGTAGACCAGCTTCTGAGTACAGTTTAAGAATTTCCACATTTAATTCCCGGTCAGACCATAGTCATTTTCCCTTAAAGAAAATTGTTTCTGTAGTCCCTCATGCTCTGGAATTTAGTTTAAGGTTAGGTTTAAGGTGTTTTGTTAACATTTATCACTAAGGCTAGGATTTGTATGTAATTACATATTATTTCCCTTTGTTTACACGTGGGTAAAATTGATAAATATCCACGAATTAGAAACTTACTTAGCATAGCTTATATGAAAATTTACCATTACATATATTTACATATTTGATCATAATTGTATATTTTTTTACATTTTAAATATTTTTATGTAAATGTAGGCCTACATTAATTTAAAAAAATTCATAAGCGGAAAATAATTTAAAACAATGATGATCTTGTAGAAGATTTCCGGGCTCAAGACAACCCTTGAGGATGCCGGACGCAGTCTCTGGCGAAACGTTGGGGAACTACAAGCCTCAAGACCACGGCCAACAGCCCGGAAATCTTCTACAAGATCATCATAGAAACTTCGGCCGTGAAAGCCTAAGTCAATAAATTTAAAACAATATTTGTTTACATTAAAAAAACTCTGATACCTGATTGTACTCTGATAGACCTACTGTTTTTCCAACCTACACAAAAGCTGGTTAGAAACTGTCAAAGAGGAATTCCATTTACTAAATACGATACACATAGATACAGGAACACTCTGAAGATTTGAGTGTAGGGTTCCATGTAGCAAAAACTCTTTTAAAACCAGAACGACCTACTCTTAGTACAGGATCCGAAGAGAGGTCGACCTTCACCCATCTGCTTACCGGATGAAACATTTTTTTTATTAAATCTCGAATATAGACGAATACATCCAGAAACACTTGCCTATTAAAGTATGTTCATGGCTATTTTTAATTTAAATTATTTTAATTAACTTTTTTTTTTCGGATTCTTCACTCACTTATTTACCGAACAAATATTATTTGAACCGAGAGTTTGTAACATGAACACTTCAATAACCTCTCTTGGCTCCGTCTTACTGATAGACGTAAATTTCACTCTTTTACTTATTTTTAAGCTTCTGAAATCCTTCACTCCTAGTTACATGGCGTCCAGATTTGAGAAGTTATCTTCTTACCACAATATTGACACTAGATCACGAGATAATAGTTTGCTAACAATCCCTCTTCATAGCACTTCCTCTTATTTTACTTCCTTCACAGTAGCCTCTGCCCGCTCCTGGAATTTCCTTCCTGAAGATATCAGGGGTTGCTACACACTTGGCACTTTTAAGTTACGCTTATACAGACAACAGGGGGGGGGCCCTGTTGTCTAATAATTAATATAGATTTGTAATTAAATTATCTTTATTTTGATGTGTTTCTATTGGTAAACAGATCAGTACAATCACCTATATTAACTTACCTGTTTATACCTCCTTGCCAGGTAGTATGATCAAAAATGAGTAGGCAATGGTACTCAGGCATACTCTTCATGTTTCAAACTAATTCATAGGATACCAGATATAATAAGATGAGTTAAGTCACCTGGATGAAATGACAGAACATGTGCAACGAATGGGGAATGGAAAAGGGGCATGGAGGATTCTTGTAGGAAAACCGGAGGGAAAACGAGGGTAGACGAAGAATGAGGTGGGATAACAATATGATTTGATGGAAGTAGATTATACAGGGGATGATTGGAAAGCATTAGCTCAGGATAGGGAGAGCTTATGTCCGCACTGCCATGAACCTACGGGTTCGATAGTGCCAGTGACTTATAGGGATTTTCACGTCTATCAAATAATATTACTATTGTGGAGCAATTATTGTTAGTAAAGTGCCCTTTTATGTGAGATTCACTTATTAGTTAATTAATTTTAAATTCATAATTTAATTACATAGTTTGTCCTACAACTTTTCCAAGACATTGGGTGTCCGATTTATAGAAAAAGTACCATTATTGAATGTATAATATTCGCATATTTAATAAAATTAGGGGGTTGAACACAATTATCGGACTAACGAAATGGCATTAAACCATTCTCTTTCAACAAAACTTGGAGATAATTATATTTCCACCTCTATCACTCAGTCTACGACATCAATTGGCAACAGTGCTTGATTAATTTATTTATTTATTTACTTTACCTGATGGAGTTAAGACCGTAAGGTCTTCTCTTCCACTTCACCAGGGTTAAATTATACATACAATAAGAATTATGATTGATAGATAATGGATATAGACTACACAATATAAAGTTGACAAGGGTAAGAAAGAAAAATAGTAATAAAGTGATCCCACAACAGGCCCGGAGGCCCTTCGGGTAGTAGGAGGTTAAGGCTCCCACTTTTTCTAGACAATCGGCACTTTATGTCAGCCGGGTCTTAAAGTAAAGTGATCCCACTACAGGCTTCAGGAGGTCCTTGGGGTAGTAGAAGGTTAAGGCTCCCACTTTTTCTAGACAATCGGCACTTTATGCCAGCCCTGCGTGACGGCCGTCTTTACCCCAGAACAAGCGTCTGGTACTCGTTTCAGTTAGAGGCTGAGTCGACCCCAGGGCCATAGTGCCGCCAGAATGTTTGGGTCAGTTTAAAAATCCTGACCCCAACGGGACTTGAACCCTCGACCCTCCGGCTTGTAGCTCAGTGCCTTAACCACTACGCTACGGCGTGCCCCCAATAATAATAATAATAATATAATAATAATATAATAATAATAATAATAATAATACGAATAATAACCTATAATTAGATTAAGTAAATGGCTTGGTAAAGAAATTTTACAATATATTATATGAAGTGAGTTTCTTTTTAAACTGTTTTTGAGTCCGGCAGTCCTTGATATACGAGGGGAGGGAATTCCAGAGTCGGCTGGCTAAAACAAGGAAGGATGAGAAATAGTGAGATATTCGATGTAGAGGAACAGCTAGATTTAAGTTTTCTCTCGATCGTGTGTTTAAGTTATGGCGGCAGGATAGCGAATGAAAGCGAGTAGAATTATAAAGGGGTGATGAGGTGGAAAAAGTGTTGTAAAGAAGCAGAGGCAATGTATTTTTCGCCTGTCTTCCGATCGGAGCCAAGACATTTCAAATACTGGAGTTGAATGATCTGATTTCCGTAGGTTGTATATATAACGTGCACAGGCATTATTAACTCGTTGTAGTCTTTGTCCGGATGTAATATTCATGTCGGTTAAGACTAAGTCACAATAATCGAAATGCGGCATAATCAAAGTAGAGACAAGTGCTATTTTCAATGAAGAAGGAAGGAAAATTTTCAAACGTTTTAGGGAATGGAAGAATGAATATATTTTTTTACAAGTTTCTCTTAAATGAACTTGCCAATTAAGATTTTGGTCGAAATATACACCAAGATTTTTCACGGAAAGTTTAAACGGAATTACAGTTTGATTTATATTTACAGAAATTATCGATGAATAATCAATTTTCTTTAATAGATCTTGATGGCCGATGACAATTGCTTGTCACTTGTTCACATAAGAACAATACTATTTTCTAGACATTAAAAAACCATGTAGTTAGTTAGTTTAATAACCTTAGAACTAGAAATAATCATAAGTAATGCCACGAGTGATTTCCAATTTATCTAGAGGATTTGGAAATCAAGAGTGGCATTTGTTATGACTATTTAACGAATGAAATTAAGCTGTTTACTCACAAATCATTATTTAAATATAGTTATTTTAAAATATTTATATATTTAATAGTCCACCGCTGTGGTCTCGAGGTAGCGTGCTGCCTTGTCACGCAGCGGGCCCGGGTTCGATCCCCGGTCGGGGCAGTTTTTCTGGGTGAGGTTTTTATCGGGGTTTTTCCTCACCTGTAAGACAAATGTCAGGAAAACTTTAGGCCCAAACGGTCCCCGAAATCATATGGCCATCATCCTTACCATTATCATTATTATCATAATCCTTCACCGGTGTGGAAAGCAACGGGAAGCTACCACACCTACACAATTCCCTAGTAAAGCTGCAAACATAGCATGAAAATGCTATGATTGCAGTGAAGGACCTGCCTTCGGGCAGAATTACTATGGATGGATATATTAAATGTAAACTGCGACGTTTGAAAACAAATGAGGAACGATTGGTACACTTCATTTGCTTCTTTTGTTCGTCACTGCAAACAGATCATATTATTTATAGCCAAAGGAACGCAATACTGTAAGAATGCACTCTAGTGGAGAAAAAATGAAACACATGAAACTGTATATTAATTCATTTCTGATGCAGATTTATGCCAATTGTTATTGAAAGAATTTCATCAAGTAAATTTATCAATTGAATTTCTAAATTAAGAGAGTTAATTTACCAAATAAAGTATACATTAATTCCTCATATACTAATTTAATCATTATTACTTTTAATATTATAGTAATTAAACCTATGATGTAAATATGACAAATATATTTTTCTGGGAAAAAATACATTTAAGAAAGTGCAAACAGTGATTTCTTTTTTTGGTGGTATAATCAAATGTTTTTAATATTAACTCCCGCATGCGGTATGTGTTGACATTCATGCATTATATATACAATCTGGTAGCGTATTTTTTGTTGAGTCAGTCACTGCAAAATAATGCTATGACCTATTCAAAATGTTAAAAAGGAGGTGCTTTCTTTATTATGATAAATTTTAGTTATTAATTAAATAAAAATAAAACGTAGTTTTATTTGATTTTCATATTTATTATATAATTCAGTGACAGCTGTTTCGGTACACTGTACCTTCTTCAGACATGTTAACAAATTATTTTTTACAGTGTACCGAAACAGCTGTCACTGAATTATATAATAAATATGAAAATCAAATAAAACTACGTTTTATTTTTATTTAATTAATGGATATGGATTTTCGTCAAGTAAACACCAACTCAATTGATTATATACATTTTAGTTGGTAAATTGTAGGCGAAACACGACTGTGATTGGTTGTAAATAAAAAATCATTGTAACGTGATTGGTCATTGACTCCCATTTGGGGCATGAGTTAAATTCTTCTTCTTCTACTACAAGGTTCAGGCTATGCAGCCTGTTCCGGCGAAGTTAAAAGTGGAGTCCATCTTCTACGTGGTCGGCCAACATCTCATGTTCCTCTGGGATTATACAGGAAGGTTCTTTTTGGTATTCTTTCGTTGTTCATTCTCATTAAGTGTTCTGTCCATTTCTTATTATTTTCGCTGATTTTATCTTCAATTTTATATATATTTAATTCTTCTCGTATAGTTTCATTCCTTATTCTATCCGCTCTTGTGCATCATTTCACATTACGTAAAAACAGCATTTCCGCAGTCTGTATCCTGCTTTTATCCCTTGATTTCATTATCCAATTTTCACTTCCATACAACAACAAAGGAACAGCCATTGTTTTATATAATTTAAGTTTCGTATCTTTCCTTGTTTTCCGACCTAAGGTTCTTTTTATGGTTCCACAAATAGCCTGAAATTTATTTACTTTATTTTCTATATCTTTATTTTCTCTATAAGTTATATCACATCCTAAATACTGGAAATGTGATACTTGTTCTATTGAGTTAAATAATCAATATGATCAGAAAATCAGAAGTACGGATGTGTTGACACTAACTACATGTTGATAATAATATTCCAAGAGAACATTCGTGAGAGAAAAAGAAAGTGGACCTGAACATTAAATCACTTCCAATAGTTCATACTCAACTGTAAAGTGTTCCCAGTTTCCGAGAAGTCTTTAATAAGACACTTAGGGACTAAACAAGGGTAAACAGTTCAATTTTTTGTCTCTCCTTATGATACACCTCACCTACAAAAAACAGGCTGTGTTTCGTCTGCCTTTAACCTGTCACATGTAAAGTTTTTGTTGTTTTCTCCCGAAGAAAGTGGTGGGGAGTGTTATGTAGACGGGTTGGAATGTGAAGTAAAGATCACACCACAATTCCTTGCAGGTCTACCAACTCTCCAGTAATGAAACAAGAAGAAAACTGCATGTATTGTGCACGACCTGCGAAGACATTCGCTAGCTATGTTCTTTAACTTCCGGAATTTAACCCAATTTTACTTCTTCTTCTTCTTCTTCCTCTACGCATGAAAGCTGGCAGCTTGTTGCGTGTTCATTCACTACAGGTCCGGGGTATGGTGATGTCCTTCCATCGTAGTTGTCTTCCTAAAGGCCTTTTCTGCTGAGGTGTCCAGTCACGTACTTTCTTCACTAATCTACTGTTCTCCATTCTATCTATGTGATCGTTCCAATTTAGTCATATAATTTATACAGAGGTTTAATAGGTCCAATTTCACATTCTTCTCTAATAACAGAGCTGCTAATTTTCTCTCTCAGTGATTTACCTACGATTTTCCTTAAAACCTTCATTTCGGTTGTTTCATTTATTTGTTTTGTTTTCTGAGATCCTGTTCGGCATTCACAACCATATGTTAGAACTGGTCATATGACATATTTGTAAATTCTTAATTTTGTATATATTCTTAAATTTTTATTTTTCCAAACAGTATTGTTTAAACATCCCGATGTTTTGTTTGCATTATTTCCTCGATGGAGGATTTCATCTGTTATTCTGTTCCTACTATTAAATTCTATTCCTAAATATTTGAATTCCATGACCTGTTCTATACTTTTCCCTTCTATTTCTAATTTAACGCGTCTTGGGTCCTTGGGTGGGGCTTGTGAGTCCTAATGACTCCATGAGCTATACAAGTCCCATGCCTGGCAGGTCATGGAAGAAGATCCAGACTAAGAGATACCCATCGAAGAAGAGGGGCTAGTAACTCACTTCCAAGATGTAAAATGTTCAAATTACTCACAGAAACATTCACGAAGTAAGCCCAATTTTACAACCGTATTTAATGTTTAAAGGGATTCAGTAGTTAATTTCTTACCGCTAACAGATGTCTTCTCTGTATGTAGAATGTAGAAGTAAAGTGATATCAGATGACAGGATACATAAGAAGATATTGCATTTTGAAGTGGAGGGTAACGGAAGAAAGGGGAGACCAATGAACAGTGGGTTCAAAGAGAGCATAGGAGTAAGGTGTCGAGACGTTTAACAGAGAAGTAAAATTTACAATTGGTTGTAGGAAAATTACTATATCGTAGAGAAATTCCTAACAAGATTATGTTATTATTATTATTATTATTATTATTATTATTATTATTATTATTTTATTATTATTATTATTATTATTATTATTATTATTATTCGTCCCGCGCCGTAGCCGAGCGGTTAAGGCAGGAAGCTTTGGCGCAGAGCTACGGGACTTGCGCTGGTTCGAGTCTCCATGCGGGAAGAAATTTTCTCATGGTATTTCGGCCAGTATGGGACCGGTGCCCACCCAGCATCGTGAGGAAATTGGGTAGCTACAATAAGTAGCGGCTCCAGGTTGAGGAACCAGCTATAACGGCTGGGGGACTCGACATGCTAACCACATGTCACCCCTACACTGGCTGTTGATCATCTACCTCTGTGATTGACACATGTGGATGTGAAGGGTCAGCAGTCGGCTGGTAAAAGGGCAACCGCTGCTAAGTGGAAAGACCCTCAATCGGAATTATTATTATTCACCCGGTATCATGGCAGATACCGTCGTCTTCCGGAAACCAAGCGCCATTCCTCTCTGTCCATCCATTGATCTTCCTCCAATCCTCTGATATTCATAGCCGCTTGTACCCCTTCCATCCAAGTTTTCTTCGGCGGTCTTTCTCTCTTCCTCCTTTCCATTGGGATCAATTCCATAACAATTTTAGGCAATCTTTGCTCTGGCATTGTTTTGACATGGCCACTGTAATATTTTCTTTTCTATAATGTCTATGATGTCCGGCTCCTCTTGTACACCCATAATTTCCCTTAATTTCGTATTCTATCCATTCTACATTTTCCAGCTGATCTTCTTAAAACATCCAATTCTGTACTTAAAATTCTTTTCTTCTTTCTTCTTCTTCTTTCTTCTTCTTCTTATCATTATTATTATTATGTATATTTTGGTTGAGGATACCTGTGCATATAACAGAAACAATCCTGAAATATAATAATAATAATAATAATAATAATAATAATAATAATAATAAGACATAAATATGAAACTGTCGAAATTTCAAGTGATATGCGGAACTATACATAAAAGAAGAGATACAGTTTTAAAAACATTGGCAGTTCCTGCATTACTTTAAGGGAGTGAAACTTGGGTAATGACCAAAAAATCAGAAAGTAGAATACAAAGCATAGAAATGAACTTCCTTAGAAGAACAAAAAGCTGCACAAGATTGGATCGGATAAAGAATGAAGGTGTAAGAACAGTGTTAAATATATATCCATTGAATAATAAAATCAAAGAATATAGAGATAAATGGTTTAGACATGTAGAAAGAATTAATGTAACAAGGTTACCAAAAGCAGCATTTAACTACAAGCCAAGAGGCTCAAGGAATGTATGAAGGCCAGTGAAAAGATGGACAAAACAACTGTGAGGCTGAACAGGCAATTTGCCTAGTCCGTGAAGTGAAGATGAAGAATAAGATTATTATTATTATTATTATTATTATTATTATTATTATTATTATTATTATTATTAGATTGGAGGACTCCGTTGCTCAAGTGCTTAGACATTAGTTCTTCACCTCTGGGACCCGAGTTCACGTCTCGATCACTCCAACGTGGTAGACGAATCTGTGGCATGACCGGTTTTTCTCGGGGTTTTACACACGCTCCCCTGCCAAAAGTTTTATTCCACTATTTTTTCGTACTCGTATCATCCTGTAAGACAAATGTCAGGAAGCTTAGGGCCCAACGGTCCTCGGAAATCATCCGGCCATCATCATCATCATCCTTATTATCATCACTATCCTTCATCGGTGTGAAAAGCAACGGGAAGCTACCACACCTATAATTGTTTAGTAAAGCTGCAAAGCATAGCATGAAAATGCTAT
>JASPKZ010008181.1:0-174724 GCA_030220185.1 Diploptera punctata
ACAATTTTCTTATACATGTAGTATTCTCCATTCACACAAGGTACGAAATTTTCTTCCAACTGCCATCTATCGGCTAACATAACAGTTAAGGCAAACTTATTAAAGAGACTATTTATTTATAGCAGTACGCTTGTAATAATATAAGATATTATAAAATATATTTTTGAACATTTGGCAATGTAATATATATATATATATAATATATATATATATATATATATACACACAGGATGTTTCATAAAGGTGCGCAAACTTAAAATGGTTGAAATTACACACGATAATAGAGCAACAATGTCCCAATAAACATGGGTCCGCAAACCGAACCGTTTGCCGAGTATTAAACGAAATGTATGGTTACAAGCCGCCACTGACGTCATTGTTTGTAACAGCGTATTAGGTTATTTCTCATTCGGACCCACACATTCTTAACCAAACTAATGGACGGAGGTACCTAGGTTTCTGCGGCGCCATCTTCCAGGATTGCTGAGGATGTTTCCCTTCAGCAACGTAGGAGTTATGGTACATGATGATAGAGCTCCGGCTGCTGCTGTGAGGACGGCACTAACATGCAGATACGGCCTAATGGATAGATCGAGGCGGATCTGTAACTTGGCCTCCAAGATAACCTGAATCTAAATCCTTTGGAGTTTTATGTCTGGGGTCACCTCAAAAGCGAAGTGTAACCGCACACCCGTTACACGAGTGAAGAACTGGAGCAGAGAGTTGTACATGCTTGTACAAAAATTCAGGAAATATCAAGGGGTTGTTCGAAAGAATTCGACATTCATTGTAGAGACGAGCTCAGTATTGCATCCAGATGCAAGGAAGACACTTTAACATCTCCTATAACAGGTAACCCATAAGTGAAGTGAACTGTGAAATGTGAACTAAATGAGATGAAAAATTAATAGTAAAGTCTAAATTCAAATAAATTTCTACTAACTAGGACGATGTTTACAATGAAGATCGCCCACGCCCGCGGATTCGGTCCCGGTCGTGAGAAGTTTCCTTGGTGAGTTTTTTTCGGGGTTTTTCCTCACCTGTAAGACAAATATCAGGAAAATTTTAAGGTTCAAAAACGATTCCCGAACATCATCTGGCAGTCGTAATCATATTCACCATGTTTAGTATGAATGTGTGTGTGAATGTTGTGTTTCGTTTTAGTGTAGTGTTGTCTCGGAGGAGGCCCTGACATTGAGCCGATCACTCAATCGGGGAGGTCCTCCATGTCATTGTGTGGTCAAAAAAATTATGTGTGTGATCCATAGTTAAAATCCCTCTCCCGACTGGTCGTGTCACTGTGAGGTCCGGGTGGCGTGTGGCACGTAGAAGTGCCCATAAGATGAGAGGTTAAACTGCGTTAATGGAAAGAAAAGGAACATATATGATTATAATTAACTGATATTATTATTGGTTGTTTGTGTTACTTGAGGACAAATTTCACTTTATATATATAGAGCATATTTATTAATTTATCCTAAATCATTTAATCTGAATCAATTTAAAAAAAATAAGTTTGGCCATTGGATACCTATATTCAGGTAGAGTTTTCTATTCTTCTGCATTAAATATAAAAGTGAAATGTTATCTACAAGTAGTCCTGATATATAACAGTCTGTCCTAGCTGTTTTATTGTTATAAGTAAAATATTTTGGATACAGGATGCGATTTAACTTCAAATAAGATATGTACTTTTATAAACTCTATATAAACGAAGGACTGTATTATTAAGTATTGACCATTTTATTGAAGGGGTATTTTATAAACTATTTATAAACAAAGGACTATTTTAAAAGGACTAATTTATTGAAGCTAAAGGAGCTTCATCGAGTAAAGTGTCCTGAAAATTTTCGTATCCTTACCTACATAGGTTCCTGAGTGAAAGATACCAATTGCGTGATTTGTCAGTACTTTTCAATTTAATTAACACTGAATAGTTTAATTTAAGTGTATTAATAACAATAGTTTTAAAAAAACTAAAACAACAGCACGCTTTATTAGAAAACCGAACTAAAAAATGAAAAAAGTAATTTTGATTTCCAACACGCTTGGGATGAAATTAAAGTGGTCAACAAAAAAAATCATCTCCAACACATCTAGAATAAAACTAGAGTTATCTACAAAAGAAAAATAATTTTAAACCATCAAAAGCGTGGGGTGCTCTATATCAATTAATATATATTTGATAATAAACAGATACTGGTAAAAGTAAAGTCTCTAAGAAAAACATGTAAAAACCATAAAAAGCACCCCACGCTTTTGACGGTAAAATTATTTTTTTTTGTAGATAACTCTAGTTTTATTCTAAATGTGTTGGAGATGATTTTTTTTGTTAACCACTTTAATTTTATCCCAAGCGTGTTGGAAATTAAAATTATTTTTCATTTTTTAGTTCGGTTTTCTAATAAAGCGTGTTGTTTTAGTTTTTTAAACTATTGTTTATTTTTTATTTTTTAGTTTGGTTTTCTAATAAAGCGTGTTGTTTTAGTTTTTTTAAAACTATTTTTTATTTTTAGTTTAATTGATTGCCATAAACCGGAATCTCATGAAAACGTAATTGCTTACGATATTTTTAGGTCTAGGCACGAACGTAATTATAATTTTAAAATTATTATTAACTAACATTATTACAATATTTTTGAATATTTTAATATAGATAAATAGTTATAGTTAATCGTATCCTTCTCATATTTTTGGATAAATTACAATGTGGCAAGTTTACAAAATTGTCATTAATATTTTACAGAATAAGATGAAAATGTAAATATCTTTAAATTCGATACTATTGTAGTATGAGCTAAAAGTAATACTCTACTAAAAAAATCCTCCGGGCCGGATTTGAACCAGCGACCTTATGGATTACTGAAATTATATACCACTACAGTTCACCGCTCTACCAACTGAGCTACCGGAGGATATAATATTAATTTCTTACAACGATGGACTAAAAAGTCTATAAGTTCGCAACCTATTATACCGGTCTTTAATTTTTTGATGTCCTGATGATCCTGACCAGGATGTTAGATAACATTTATGAAATTATTGTATTGTCATTGGTCCTTTACAAGTACACAAAGTTTCAAGTCGATCCAATGTTTTTAAGTGGATGAAAATCGTGTTCAAAGATTCCGTTACATAGATAGACAGATACAGGTGAAGTTAATATGAAGTGTATAACATAGGCTATATGGTTTTTACATATTTTAAAGCGAAATGTGTCCTTTAATTAACAGAATATATTGTAGTAACGTCAAGTAATTATAATAAGAGATGTAATTTTTCGATGAAAAGTTACTTTTTGCCCCTATTCACATCCGACTTCTCTTATTTGAAAGTAACATTTACATCTATACGTTTAGCAGCGATGAGAATTTATAATATTAACTGGAATAATAAGCTAACCATTATTTTGTTAGTTTTAATTCTTTTATTTAGTTAGCTGGTACCGTTTTAAAGTAATAGATTTTCTGTTATGTTAGCGGTATTAAATTGTTGGCAAGCAGTAACACTAAACACTAATATATCTGCAAGAATTTCTGGTATGAGTCGAGATATACTCCTAATTAGTATTTTCCTAATGCTGTTTTCAAAATAATAAATTCAAATTTAACAATATAGTACAAAACAATATTTTCCTATACGCTGTTCCGCATCCCAATGAAAAAACATTCTCGAATTTAACTCATCATGTGTTTGTAACGTGAGTACAGAGTTCCCATTGCTTGTGTGGTTAATTAACTTTCATCTATTACGGCATTTAATAGGTTTCAGGAGTGCTGAAACATGTAGAAATAATAAAATGTATTCCATGCATATTAACTTCGCTAATCCTTTTTAATTTATAAAAACTGCCAGTGAGTGAGTGCGTAGAGATGTTGCAGGGTCCCCAGTCCCGTGTTCATGTCTCCATAACCTCTCTTCTCTGTCTACATGTCCAATTATCTGGGTTTGGACTATGTATTTGATAGCTATAGTCCAATATGCTTAATTTTTCTCTCTCTCATGGTGACCTATATTACAATATACACTGCCAGGGCACGCCAACATTTGCAGATAAGCTAGCCGTGAAAAATACAATAATCGTAAGTTCAAAATGTGCTTAATTTTTATTACAATCAACTTCTGAGTTCAAGCCTGCATTTTCGTAGTAATGATAGTGAGAAACCACAAAAAAAAACGCAGTTTTAACTAAAAGCATTTTTTTTTCGCTTTATCATGGACAATTTATTTTAATTTCAGAGTAGCCTAATTTAATACAATACTCGAGTAAGTTCATACCACTCATTTGAGCGGAAATAGCATCAACCGTCGAACAAAATCCTATTCTTTACTTTAGCCAGCTCAATCAAACTAATATCAACTTTGCTCTAATAACACTGAGCAACAAAAAAGAAACTTGTTTTCTGTATCAGAACGAAAAATATGTGATTCCGATAGTATTTTTATCCTGAATACAAATATGATATTGGTTTTTCTCCATCACGCAAGGTTTCTCAGAGACAGGAATTTATAATTTCAAACACTTTAATATTTTCTACATTCGTAAGTACACAATATTCGAATATCCGGACTCACCTAGAAAGTAAGAAATGATATACTGCTATATTTCGCCTGTGGTGCATCCCTCTTGATGGTCCAACAATAATCGGCCAGCATATTAGGATTCCATTTGCCTTGATATATATTTTCCATAGCTGAAATCTCCTGATGAAAGTGTTCCCCGTTTTATTTTACAATGGACAAATGGAAGGAAAAAAGTTTATTAAAAAATAATTATTTAAATCCATTAATTGAAATTGAAGTAAAAAAAACTGTGGGTGATGGAGAAATACCGAATACACATTTGAAAACACGACAAAAACTGCACTAAGTACAACTATTGGTAATCATGCGACAAAAATCATGTTGACCAGTGTAATCTTAGTGAAATAAAATATCATTTACTTACTTACTCACTGGCACTATCGAACCCGTAGGTTCATGGCCGCGCGGAAATAAGCTCTCCATACATCCCTATCCTGAGCTAATGCTTTCCAATCATTCCCTGTATAATCTACTTCCCTCAAATCATAGTTAATGTTGTTCTCCCACCTCATTCTTGATCTACCAACTGGGCGTTTTCCCTCTGGCTTTCCTACAAGAAGTTTCCATGCACGTCTTTCATTCCCCATACGCGCAACATGTCCTGCCCATCGCAGTCTACGAGACTTAACTGTTCTTATTATATCTGGCTTCCCATAAAGACCATGTAGTTCATCGTTATGTAGTCTTCTCCATTCACCTGTCCATCTCTCTTTGGTCCAAGAAAATATTCAATTGATTTTAATATATTGGCTCCTACATATAGCAAGAGAGAAGTCTATTTAATGTCCTACATGTAGTCCTAGTTGTTGGAATGAGAAGTAGAAGATAAATTATCAGTACCACTTCTCAACATCAATAATGCAATACGTTCCTATGGGTAGAAAAGTAGTAAGAAGAATAAAAACTTTCAAAGCCACACGCTACATCAATGATGAGAACATTCTTTAACACGGATCGTTTTGGTCCAGGTAGTGTGAGATTCTACTGACCATGAATATAAAGAATATTGAGAAATAGTCCTACATAAACAAGTGATTCCTTGTAATTTATTATTATTATTATTATTATTATTATTATTATTATTATTATTATTTAGAGTTTTAGTGTTATATGTTTGAGTCCGCAAAATATAATATCGCTAACACCTTAAATTTATAAAAGTTCCCCAATATTAAATTGTCCACCGCTGTGGTCTCGAGGTAGCGTGCTGCCTTGTCGCGCAGCGGGCCCGGGTTCGATCCCCGGTAGGGGCAGTTTTTCTGGGTGAGGTTTATATCGGGGTTTTTCCTCACCTGTAAGACAAATGTCAGGAAAACTTTAAGGCCCAAACGGTCGCCGAAATCATATGGCCATCATCCTTATCATTATCATCCTTACCATTATCATCATCATCCTTCACCGGTGTGGAAAGCAATGGGAAGCTACCACACCTACACAATTCCCTAGTAAAGCTGCAAGCATAGCATGAAAATGCTATGATTGCAGTGAAGGACCTGCCTTCGGGCAGAATTACTATGGAATGGAATATTAAATTACCAAGATATCAAGCTATCTATAGACTATGGGGGTTACGTAACTACCCTTAGAGCGCCGGTGCGCTCACACAAACATTGCCGCACTGACTACAGATAAGAGAAAAAAACAAACCATTGCAGTGCTGTGTTATTCAAAATGCGTATCCTATAGTACAAATATACTGGCAACGTAAAATGTATTGTATCCCTCAGATCAGACTTTCATACCGTTCATGTATGCAACTGAGAGATCGAAAACTGTACACAAAGAGAGGTGCGTGCATATAGATTATCTAGACGCCCGGGTCTGCTATAGCCCATAGATTTTCACATTAGTAGCCCTTGGGAGAGCAGTTATTGTTACGTATGATTGGAAAATAATTGCACTTTTCTCTTTAAATGAGGTATATTTTGAGAAAATTTTATGTACAAAAATGTGGCTGATTCCGCTGAAAATTTAGTTATACTTTATTGAAAATAAATCTGTGTAATGAAAAACGACAATGCTGTCAGGTGGTAAAATTCGCAGCAACAGGTTCTTTCAATTAAAATAACTCCAATTTACATGAGAATTATTGACTTAATTTACTTGTTTTAATGAAATCCCACATTAAAACAAGATCTATAAAGATACATGACGTATCAGGAAGAAATATTTTAAATAATATTTGATGATACCACGTTCGGATAGAAACTAAAATATCCGTCTAAAGATCCTTACTGCTAGGAATGACTGAAAATAATGCAATACTTTTTTGTCCCTGAATAAGGTTTCTACACCTTTATGGGTAACTAGAGTTGTACATTATTTAGAAATAAATACATTTGAAAGAAATATCATAAGAAATCAAACTTAGTCACGGCCGCCACGGTAGACCCGTGATCTCAGGTTCGAATCCTGGTGGTTCCGGAGGGGTATTGATAGTACGTCACACCGGATTTTTTGGGCTTTTCTCGGATTTCATCCAACCAACACTTTCTATTACTCTTCCCTTCCCCATAATGTCATTTCATTTTCATTAATTAATTTCATATTATCTATCACCTCAATTTTCATTAATTAATTTCATATTATCTATCACCTCATCTCATGTTAGGTAAAAACTATTTTAACAAACCACAGGTGTTTAACATGTGTGGTTGTGGTGATCAAATGGGGCAGACTATTGTACTTCCTCATGACTCAGAGCCTGTGTATCGACTTAGGACAGAATTGGGACAAATAGAAATTTGTAGCCCCTCCTCAAGGCCTTGGACGTTCACATGTCAGCTCAATCATTCCATAAAGTAGATGACGAGCAATAATATAATGAACGTAAAATAAGATTTCCGTGTCAGGGTCTTAAAACCAGAACCCACCTCTACTAACTAACTAAACTAACTAGCTCAATGGCTCTATCGAACTCGTAAGTTCATGGCCGCGCGGATATAAACTCTCCATAGATTACTGTCCTAAGCTAATGTTTTCCAGTCATCCCCTGTATAATCTTCTTCCCTCAAATCATGGTTAATGTTATTCTCCCACCTCATTCTTGGTCTACCAACTGGGCGTTTTTATTCTGTTTTCCTAAAAGAAGTTTCCAAGCTCCTCTTTCATTCCCCATTTGTGTCACATGTCCTGCCCATCTCAGTGTACGAGACTTAACTCTTCTTATATTTGATTTCCTATGTACCGTAGACCACGTAGCTCACTGTTATGTAGTTTTCTTCATTCACCTGTCTGTTCATCTCTCTTTGTTCCAAAAATTTTCCTGAGATCTTTATTCTTAAATACTCGTAATCTCCTTTCCTCCCTTAAAGTAAGAGTCCATGTTTCGCACCCATATAATATATGGGAAAATAACAGTTTTATTTATTTTCAGTTTAATGATTTTTAGAGGAGTTGGGATAACAAGAGTCCCAGTAATGCATAATAGCATCCACTTCCAGAATTGAGCCTATGTTTAGTTTCTTTGTGAATCTCATTCCTATTTGAAATTCTAATCCAATTTAAATTTAGTAAAGATGAAATATGTAATCATAGTTTGCTATTTGTTACAAAAACTGTTTCTCGTATCAAAAACGTACATTGGATTTTACAATAGAATCAAGTGTTCAACACGCGATATATCCACTAATCCACAATTTTAAAATCTGACATGTGTTTGGTGGTGCAAATAACTTGCAAACATTTTTTTATGAATGTTCGCGTGAGTTTTAAAACAAGGGATGTATAATAAGATTAACACATTATAAATTTTTCGTAGTTCACGATAGTAAATAAATCTGTAGGAAGATTGATAACTTCCTCTAAAACATTTTTTTGGATAATATTGAATTTCTTGCCACATATTTGAGGAATTTAGCTCGCAAATTAATTCAGTTGTCGTACAATATTTAGAAGTGTTCTCACTTGGAAATAAAATGATCTCTAGCGACAAAGCGGCCATCGAGTCTGTTTACTCATTTCCCTGGGAGAACTTGCAGCTGGATTGTCAGGTTTTCACCCATGAACATCGCCGTTGTTTTATGTAACTCTGTAACTCAAAGTTCGTCAGTGCCTCCATATTCAATTACATTTAACTTACTCCTTTGTAATTGGACGGCGTTGTGCATCAACCGGCTATGTGCCATTTATGCAAGTTTCGAGGAAAATTCGTTTAAGTCAATCTTCACTATTTATTGTAGCGCCAAACTAACAATACTTGATATTGCAAATTATTTTCCTTGTTTGACAGATATGCATCAACAATCTAAGAGCGGGAATATTTGGTGCTTGGCTGTATGATGCAAAATTTAGATAGCAATTATGAAGATCTGCTTTTATAGCCGTTTGTTGCAAAACAAAGAATCTCTGATAGGGCTGATGGCGTTTACATTTTTCATTAATAATGAGGTTATATTTAAAGAATGTCCCCGCTGTGGTCTCGAGATAGCGTGCTGCCTTAACACGCAGCGAGCCCGGGTTCGATCTCCGATCGGGGCTGTTTTTCTGGGTGAGGTTTTAATAGGGGGTTTTCCTCACCTGTAAGACAAATGTCAGGAAAACGTAAGGCCCAAACGGTCCCCGAAACCATATGGCCATCATCATCATCATCATCCCTATCATTATCATCATCATCATCATCATCATCTTTCACCGGTGTGGAAAGCAACAGGAAGCTACCAAACAAATAATTCCCTAGTAAAACTGCAAGTTTAGCATGGAAATGCTATGATTGCAGTAAAAGACCTGCCCTCGGGCAGAATTAATATGGATGGATATTTAAAGATTTGGTGCTAGAAGTATACTTACACTCACTTCTTGAGCCAGTGCAACAGATGACATCAAAATACATTTTTTTAAATGGCGCTTACCCGGTTGATTCATATCTTCCAATTTGTCCTCCTCGCTCAGAGCACGCGTAATTCATATCCAGAGGAACGAATTATTTGTGACCAAAATCATTAAGTTAGTATAATAATAATAATAATAATAATAATAATAATAATAATAATAATAATAATAATAGCTTTATTTTACCTGGCAGAGTTAGTATTTATATATGTACTAAATAACTATTTAACCCTTTCATCTAGGAAGACAAATTCTGCAAACCTTATTTTATAGTCATCAATTCAAAATATATGTAAAACTTCATATAACTAAATACATGTCTACAATAATTTGTATACCCTCGAGAGTGCTTTCTTTATTTAACACGTCAGTTCTGGTGGAATACTGTTAACATGCTCGCCTCCGGTGATTTTCGCAGGTTCAATTCAAGCCGCGCAAAATCCTGATTGTAAGTTAATTCGGAAATGAAGAAAAACTGTGAGTACCTTGGCGTAGATTTGAAATACGTAAAAGAATCTAAAGCTTGAAAAAAACTGCCTTCTCAATTAAATATTTCGATTCTTTTACACCAAGATTTGAATTGAGACCTAATGACCATCGATATTAGAAGTGCAGTTAAATGACCTAATTACCATTTATAATAGTGCAGAATTTGGCTTGCTTTTCAGCTCACTTAGTTCAAATTTTAATGTTTAACAAATATGATAGACCGATATATTGTTGGGTAGCTAAATATGAAGCGAATGAGTTAAAAATATTTTAATATAGACTAGCTAATACCCGGCGTGCGCTGCTACGCCTAAATAAATGAAAATTAATGTGCTTTTATGTTTAGTTGAACAAGTAAAAGGAAAATTTTATATCGTAATTATTTTTAGATACCCCGTGCTGTTTACCCGGCTTCGTCCGGGAATCTTCTCATCCCGATCTTCATTACATAAATGAGCTGAAAGATAAAAATTAATGTACTTCTTATGATTAGTTGAATAAGTAAAATGAAAAATAATTATAAATGTATATCGTAATTACTTTAAGATTCCCGTGCTGATTACCCGGTGTTGCCCGGGAATCTACTTATCTCGATCTTCTTGGCATAAATGAGCTAAAAAACAAAATTTATTATTATCCGTAAAAGAGTACCCGCCATGTGCTGCCTATGTTTGACAGGAATCTACGTACTTGTCTCGATCTTCTTGGCATCAATGAAATACAAAAATGGTTATTGTGAGTTATCCGTAAGAGATAAGCACATGCTGTCACGATCTTTTTTGTAGAGCTTTTTGAGGTATTTAATTCTGTGTATATTAATTTTGAATATTTGTTATGGTTTAGGGAGCGTAAGCCATTTAAGCGTCCAAAGAGCTACTTTTCCCACATTTTCCACTACAAAGGGCGATTTTTAAGGGTGTAGGAGTTGAGTATCACAACTATCTTATAGCCTATGTTCATCCCGAGAATCTCCTGAACATGTTGCATAAAGCCCCATCACAATTGGATCAACGGTATGGCCGCGCATAAAGTACGAAGAAACAAACAAACAAACAAACAAACAAACAAACAAACAAACATTCTTTTTTATATATTAGAAGATTTGAGAAATTATATTTCCATATTTCGTCGGAACTGAACATGGAGTGTCAAGAATAATTTAAGGCTCAAAAAAGTAGTATAAATTGTAAACCGTGTATATAACAATTATTATCTACATTAAGCAAAATATATTATATTCATTATTGCAAAATTATATAAATTTTCAGTTATTTCCTTTCATTTTTCCTTCTTTCTTTCCCACTATTTGTTTAATCTCCCCATTTTATGTACTTTTACGTGTCCCATGTCACCCTGGAATTAACAGAGGCACTTCATGACATGAGAGGACATATAAGCGATTGAAAACATACATACTATTTAACTCTACGTAAAGAGCCTCTCAGGTTAAGGGATCAGCTCATTGACCGGCCACCTCCATGACAACACGAACATTTAAGACAAGACACCATGCACTCGCACATTCATACTAAATATGTGAAACTTGTATGATGATTATGATGCCCAAATAGTGTCCTAAGACTTTTGGGGTTTAAAATTTTGCTGACAATTGTCTTACTGGTGAGGAAAACCCCCAAAATGTCATCCAGGATAATAGTCCCGACCTGGGAACGAATCCGGGTCCGCTGCGTGCGAGGCATGACGTTATCGTGTGACCATAGCAGTTGACTTTATTTTCTTTTAAAATCAAATAATTATGTATAATATATACCACAGTTGATAGTTTATTATATGCATACAACTAACATGAAAACGAATTTTCAGATGTCTGGCTAATCATGTTTAAATACAGGGTGGTCTAAAATTACCTTTACAAATTTCTAGGACTTGTAGAGGGGACTGTGTTGATAGTATTTAGAATTGGCAACCATGTGCTGAAACATACCGTTTCCGTGCTACAGCCGTTTGAAAACTTGCTTTTAACGCGACCACTTTTACAAGTAATTTATTAACATGTATGGCACAGTACGTCACTTGTTTTAGCTTGTTTTACAATTCAACTCATTAATAACCAAATAAACAAAATGGAAACTGAATCATGACTTGCATTTATAAACCCGGATACATTCTCCACAATAAATCTTTGCAGTTTTAAAAATTTCGATATTTAAAAAAAAAAACAAGTCTTGGAATATTCGATAGGGAAATTTTCGATTTAGACGAATCGCGAGGCTATTACTCGTACTTGTCGAGACACGTGAGACATGTTCAGGCAATTCTTGTTTTCAAACGGCTGTAGTACGGAAACGGTAAGTTTCCGGACATGGTTTCCAATTATGAATATTATCAACACATTTCCCTCTATAAGTCCTATATGTTTGTAAGGGTAATTTTAGAGCACCTGTATAATATCTAACTAACTCACTGGCACTCTCGAACCCGTAGGTTAATGGTCGCGCGGACATAAGTTCCCCATACATCCCTATCCTTGAGCTAATATTCTCCAATCATTCTCTGTATAATCTACTTCCCTCAAATCATTCTTGGTCTACCAACTGGGCGTTTTTCCTATGGTTTTCCTATAAAAAGCTTCCATGCAAATCTTTCATTCCCCATACGTGCAACATGTCCTGCCCATCGCAGTCTACGAGACTTAACTGTTCTTATTATATCTGGCTTCCTATAAAGACCACGGAGTTCATTGTTATGTAGTCTTCTCCATTCGCCTATCTGTTCATCTCTCTTTGGTCCAAACATTTTTCTATGAACTACTCTGTATAATCTCACGATTGACAAAAAGTAGGCCTATGAAAAGTTAATAAATTATCCAACTTACGAACTGTTTTAAGGGCAAGTAAAAATAGAGCATGATTTTGTGCACTATAGTACAAAACATATTAGCTATTTTCTTTCTACTGACGTAATTTAACCAGTTTGTTTTGATTATGAAACCAGAAAAAAAACATTAAAAGAGTGAATTAAGCAGACAGAGTAGTGCCGAGATTATGGAATATTTGACTTGTGGAAAGTTTCCAGTCTCTTGGACTCACAAGTAATAATAATCAGTTTTTTAAGAAATCTCGCCACAGTTTGAATACGAGGCACGGGTCTCGCGAGACAAGGCAACTTTTTTAATTTCCCCGTACTCGATGAAAAGAATTAAATGAGAAATCTCCATTGTTGTGAAAAAAAATTGCGACGAAGCATGTTGGAAAAGACTTTCATTTAAGCCACATATATCGAGTCACGCGTCCCTACAAACTTAAAATGTGGCAAGAGGCGAGAATCTTGTGCTACACTTAACAGGACTGCTCACTCATGGGATGTTTCTAGAAAAAAAATTACGAAGCATGTAAATATGAATTATCACAAAGTTTTCATTTAGAATAGTTTGAAGAATATTTCCGTACTGTTGGCCATGGTCTTGAGGCTTGAAGTTCCCCGACGTTTCGCCAGAGACTGCGTCCGGCATCCTCAAGGGTTGTCTTGAGATCCCCGACGTTTCGCCAGAGACTGCGTCCGGCATCCTCAAGGGTTGTCTTGTGTTCCCCGACGTTTCGCCAGAGACTGCGTCCGACATCCTCAAGGGTTGTCTTGAGTTCCCCGACGTTTCGCCAGAGACTGCGTCCGGCATCCTCAAGGGTTGTCTTGACGCAGTCTCTGGCGAAACGTCGTGGAACTTCAAGCCTCAAGACCACGGCTAACAGCCCAGAAACATTCTTCAAAATATTCATACTAACTCCGATGGTGAAAGCCTAAGTCTAGGTTTTTATTTTGTTTACTCATTCCTTGATTTATGAAAAGAGTAATTATTTTATGACTATTGCAGTGCCACAAAATTAAATTACGTGACGCCAAACTTGAATATCAGATCTAAAGAAATTATAGGGCCTAAGACATTAACCACACATTTTGGAACTTTTGGAAAGCCTACGTCTATTTTAATATTTTTCATACTCGTGTCTTTTTTTTTTTACCAATAACGCCAGATTGTCTTTACGACATTTTTAGTATTTACTCCTGGCATGTCGGAATTGTAACCCACTTCTTCAGTTGAGGCGCCTGGAAGGCACAATTACGTTACTCCTATGATATGATAGCTGTTGAATGATAATCAACAGGAGGGTCCTTAAACTTAACCTACATCCAGACGATGGACGACCAGAGGAAAAATGCCTATGGTCTCAGCGTAAATCGATCCCGGGACCCCAGGAAAAGAACACAGAAGCTATGACCACTGGTCCATGAGGTTGGTCACTCGTAAGTGTAACTTTAAATGTAATATCAACAGATACCTATAGGCTCATTGGATTTATGGGGCATGTACAGGGAGAAAACATGTAGTCCCTATCCATTTTAGTGAAAACGCAAATATATCTTGTTTTTGTTTTAGGTATTGAGAATGTTCACGATTGAAGGGAGGATTGCCGTGGTCCGGCCCGTTATAGAGAACTCACGTATGATGCAGTAAGAGCGGATTTCACACGAAGATTTAGGAAACTTGGCCCCACAAATGCGACCATACGTCGGCTTGTTAACAAATTTAATCACAGGGTGTGTTCAGGCAGGCTATCTGCACCTGCAGACACCGTGCAACGGATTCAGAAAGCCATTGAGCGATGCCCTCGTGCATTAAATCGGCGACTCAGCCGTGAGCCTGAGCTTCCGCAATCCACTGTGTGGAAGATTTTACACTCTACGTTGCACAAACGTGCGTATCGTGTTCAAGTTCTGCACAACCTTACAACATTTCCAGGAAGATGGTTAGACAGAGAATCACAACGCATATGGGCACCATGTTCTCCAGACTTAACCCCACTCGATTTCTTTGCGTGGGGCTACATCAAATCACTTGTGTATCGAACCAAGGTTCGAGATCTTGCAGATATGAAATAGCGCATTAGAGACGCGGTTGATATCATTAAACTGGCTATGTTGGTAAACGTTTTCCAACATGCTTCACAACGTTGTCAGCGCTGCTTTGAAATTGAGGGGGGCCATGTTGAACTGAGATAATGTGCTGTGTAGCTATGATGTGGGTTCATTACGCCCATAAACAAATTTGACATAATCGGTCGTTTTTACTAAAATGGATAGGGACTTTATGTTCACCCTGTATTATATTCTATAATCTGACAGTCAGGTGGCTCCATGGCGCAAGCGGTTAGACGCTCGCCTCTCGCCGCTGGGGTCCGAGATCGTATATCGGTCACTCCATGTGGATTTCGATGTGGACGAAACGGAGTTTGGACAGGAATTTTCTCGGGGTATCTCCCGTTTTCCCCTGCCTCAACTTCATTCTACCATTTCTCCATACTCATCTCATCCATTTCGTTTCATTTCGTTCATCTGCACCTGTGATTGTGCGTCAGGCGTGGTCGACCGGCACCTTGTCATTCACAGGCCTCTATATTAGGCGTTCATTTCAACTCATCCCCCGACCAGAACCTGAGTCGAACACGAGTTGAGGATACTTTTTTATATTCAATCTGACACTCGCTGTTCATCGGATTTTCAATAATTTGGCCAACAGTGTCTTCTCGAAATTTGACCAATTTAATGACAGTGATATTTTTTCTCGATATTTAAGGATTTTACAGACACCATATTTCGATGCTGGAAACTGGATCTGGAGATAAGTACGCATATAATCCTTAGGTATACATATGCAACAACTAACATCCTTCTATACTAATATAATATTCTCAACTCGTGTCCAATTCAGGGTCGGACCGAGGGATAAGACAGGATGAAGCCACTATATTGATAGAGATTGTACACGACAGGGATGCCGGTCGACCACTCCTGATGCGGCGTCACAGAGGCGGATGAACGAAATGGATGAGTATAGAGAAAAGGTGAAATCAACAGCAATAAAAGTTATATTAACGTAATAATAATAATAATAATAATAATAATAATAATAATAATAATAATAATAATTTATTAAAAACTGTGAGAATTAAGGCCATAAGACCTTCTCTTCCACTCTAACAGTGAAAAATAATAAATGCAGAAAAAAAAAGTTAAGATCATAGTAGAATAAATATGATAAGTAAATATTTATACAAATTAAACTACAATTAAAATTATTCCAGTCAATATGATTAGAGAAGTGAAAAATCAGAAACTATCAATTAATGCGCTTGAAGACTAATTACAAAAGAAAGGTATTTAAATTCATTTTAAACAACGCTAATATCCGGCAGTCATTAATCTCTCGTAGAAAGAAGTTACAGAGTCTAGCTGTAGATACGATTTAAGAATC
Organism: Diploptera punctata; assembly: GCA_030220185.1. Classification (NCBI taxonomy): domain Eukaryota; kingdom Metazoa; phylum Arthropoda; class Insecta; order Blattodea; family Blaberidae; genus Diploptera; species Diploptera punctata. The sequence goes on from JASPKZ010008181.1 coordinate 16,172, forward strand.
AGAACAGTGAGAGGTTCTGATGCGATCGTGCACTCAAATTGTGATTGGAGGACAGGAGATGAAACCGAGAGGGTAAACAACATTCTGTAGAGGTTTTGAATAGCAGAGTAAGAATGCATTCTTCTATGATTATGTAGATGGAGTCAACATAGTTCGCGGAAGAATGAACAAATATGGTCATATTTACGTATATTTTATATGAAGGCTTATATAATACACATATTATGGATACGTCGCTGTTTTGATATTTATATGCTAGTTTATCATTAATGCCTGTCTATAAGATGTCATCAGTAATCAAAATGCGGCTTCATGAGAGTTTGCAATAGAATTCTTTTAAGTGCAGTCGGAAGGAAAATTTTCCATCTATTTAAAGAATACATTATTGAATATACCTTTTTTTGACATTTGAATTATTATATATTATTATAAAGTAGTCCACCGCTGTGGTCTCGAGGTAGCGTGCTGCCTTATCACGGGTTCGATCCCCGGTCGGGGCAGTTTTTCTGGGTGAGGATTTTATCGGGGTTTTTTCTCACCTGTAAGACAAAGGTCAGGAAACTTTAAGGCCCAAACGGTCCCCGAAATCATATGGCCATCATCATCATCCTTATCATCATGTCATCATCCTTCACCGGTGTGGAAAGCAACGGGAAGCTACCACACCTACTATTCCCTAGTAAATCTGCAAGCATAGCATGAAAATTCTATGATTGCAGTGAAAGACCTGCCCTCGGGCAGAATTACTATCGATGGATGGATTGTAAAGTACTCGAAATAGATATCGCAGGGAATCTGTTGCCGCAGTGATTCATGTAGAACTAATTCAATTAGGAAATAAGACAAAACATTAAAATCGCCTTCAAAACTAATAACAAACCTAACAACATCATATACAACAAAACTGAAATAACAAATAAATACGAAAATAAAGGCGTTTATAAACTAAAGTGTAATAACTGCGAAAAGTTCTACATAGGCAAAACCACAAGAAATTTCAATACAAGATATTCTGATCATTTCAAAAATGTTTATTAATAACGAAGAAAAATCAAGTTTTGCCAAACACATACTAGAAACAGGACATCAGTTCGATAAAAGCGGTAACTCTACGTCAGTACTACACAGGGAGTATAACCACAACAGAATCAGCATCGTTGAAGATATACAGATTCTAAAAGAAGCAAAAGAAATTTGTTTAACGTGGCGACGCATGATTTAGCCGACAAAATAAAGTAAACAGCAAGCAACATAAAATTATATATATACGCGGATGATATGGCCATCGGATCACCAGACAAAAAGGACCTTCAAAATGCGATTAACACGCTAGAAATATGGGCCGACGACAATAAACTCCAGATCAACCCAAAGAAAACAGTTCAAATGAACTTCAGGAAAGGTGGAAGAGAGAACCCACAAGACAGAATAATATATAAGAATGAATCCCTCCAAACAGTTAACTTCTTCAAATACCTGGGCGTGACCCTCCAGACGACAATGAAATCATTCAGGATTCACATCAAATCAAGAGCAGCAGCAGCCACAAAGGCAATCCTTGACATAAGGTCAATATCCAAATTATCTCTAAAAAACCGCCATGAATCTCTTCGACGCCAAGATCATACCCATTTTAACATACGGCATAGAACTAATCTGGGAAAAACTAGGAATAAAAGACCTATCAACAATAGAGGCCGTCAAAGCCCGGTTCCTGAAGTCAGCACTAGGATTATCCAAACACACCCGATCACGACTCGTATACGAACTTGCCAGAGAGACCTTCCTAATAGAAGATCTCAGGACCAAATTTAACTTACCATTTACAGAGAACTGGGGTAAGCTAATGGATATAAGAAGACAGAAATCAGTAGAGATCTGGCCCGAATTTTATACCACAGAAGCAATGGTAAATAGAACATGGATGGAAACCAACCAAGACCTACGCCATTTTGTAAATTCCCTGGCAACGCATGGATACCACCACAAAGTATGTACTTTGAAGACATACCACGATCCTAACTCAACATGTGTATGTGAACTTTGTGAACTACCGTGTGACCGTTACCACATTACATCATGTAAAAGACTACCTAAATAAATAATTGAGACCAGCACAGACTAACGACACTGTGAAAAGTAGTGTAGTAGAGATTAACTTTAATTAGATTCATGCACAACTTGTGCGCTTTTCGTTTATATAAAAGAAGCAAAGAATACAGACCTACTCAATGAAAACATACACGAAGACATAAACCCGTTGTACAACCTGTACAACAACATCAGTACCAGTTAAATTCAGAAGATGAAACATTGATTTTGAAAGGCCTCCATATTGGAATTATTTAATAATTTAGTTTAGGACGACTGGCTTACCAGGTACCACTTTATATTTAACATCTTATTACATAACCTTAACGGTGCTTTAATATGAATTTTAAAAATATTGATTGTACTCAATCTTTTTCTTAAAATACAATCTCCAAGGAAATATTATTCAATTACCATAATTCTTGGTGAAGGTAAGAAAGCTAACACTGTTTTCTGCATAGCATCATTCGGCGTACTACCGGCTTACAATCAGCTTCAGGCTTCAAGAGGTAAAAGCAAAGTTCCAAGTAGTTCCCGTATTTTTGTTAATTCTAACAGGCGCTTCGCAAACACTTTCTCTGCTTTGGAGATTCTACCTTCTCCGACTGCACACTGTATTCTATTGTGGGAGGAGCAAACTTCTCCCGTACAAAATTTCATATTTCAAGAAACTGAAGGTAATTCATGTGTGGATTATTCTGAAGCCATTTTATTACCGTTACACACTGCTTAAAATTCGTAGGAATGTGTGCGATTGCTGATTTTTGTACAACTCCAGTATCTCTTAGTATTAAAAATTAATTTGTTAATAATAATAATAATAATAATAATAATAATAATAATAATAATAATAATAATATTACTAGCTAACTCACTGGCACTATCGAACCCGTAGGTTCATGCCCGCGCGAACATACGCTCTCCATTCATCCCTATCCTGAGCTTATGTTTTCCAATCATGCCCTGTATACTCTACTTCCCTGAAATCACAGTTAATGTTATTCTCCCACCTCATTCTTGGTCTACCAACTGGGCGTTTCCACACTGGTTTTCCTACAATGAACTTCCATGCAGGTCTTTCAATAACAACAACAGCAACAACAACAATAATAATAATATTAATAGTAACAATAATAATAATAATAATAATAATATTTTTCTTATTCAATGACACCAGTTTGCTATTTTGAAAATTTAGTTATTATCTCCTTGCATTAGCGTATTGTAACCCACGTCTGAGGTTGGGGCGCCTTTAAGGCGGGGTTACGGTGCCCCAATGATATGATGGTAATGATTCGTCAGGAGAGGCCTTAATTCTAAATTTAATTGAATGATGTGAATATGGTAATGATAATGATGGCCAGATGATGTTTGGGGACCGTTTGGGCCTTAAATTTTCGTGACATTTGTCTTACAGGTGAGGAAAAACCCAGAAAAAACCTCACCCATGAAACTTGTTCTGACCGGAGATCGAACATGGGTCCGTTGCGCGATAATGTAGCACGCTTCCTCGAGAGCACTGTGGTAGACAACAACAACAACAACAACAACAACAACAACAACAACAACAACAACAACAACAATAATAATAATAATAATAATAATAATAATAATAATAATAATAATAATAATAATAATAATAATAATAATAATAATAATAATAATTAATTAATAAATAATATTAATAATAATAATAATAATAATAATAATATTAATAATAATAATAATGATAATAATATTAATAATAATAATGATAATAATAATGATAATAATAATGATAATAATAATGATAATGATAATAATAATGATAATAATGATAATAATAATGATAATAATGCTAATGATAATAATGATGATAATAATAATAATGATAATAATAATAATGATAATAATAATAATAATGATGATAATAATAATAATAATAATAATAGTAATAATAATAATAATAGATATGATTATTATGATATTATTAGTATTATTATTATTAGATATTATTATTAGTATTATTATTATTATTAGTATTATTATTATTATTAGTATTATTATTATTATTAGTATTATTATTATTATTAGTATTATTATATTATTAGTATTAGTATTATTATTATTAGTATTATTATTATTAGTATTATTATTATTATTAGTATTATTATTATTAGTATTATTATTATTATTATTATTATTAGTATTATTATTCTTATTATTATTAGTATTATTATTCTTATTATTATTAGTATTATTATTATTATTATTATTATTATTATTATTATTATTATTATTATTATTATTATTATTATTATTATTATTATTATTATAAGCACATCAAACCAGTAAACAAAAATAGAGAAGTTGGCATCATTGACAATGAATCAAAAAAGTGTTTGTCATAAATTTCCCACCGTCAAATTAAATATAATTCCAAAAGTTATTTGACTAAGTGACGTAGCCGAGCAGTTTAAGGCATAGTAACTTAATCTAGAGCTACGGACTTAGCGCTGGTCCAAATCTCCATGGGATAAGACATTTTCTCAAGGAATTTCGGCCAGTATGGGACCGGTGCCCGCTGAGCGTCGTGAACAGTTTGGGTAGCTACAATTAGTAACGGTTCCATGTTGATAAAATGGGTAAAACAGCTGAGAAACCAGACATGCTGACCACCTAACTCCTATAATTGTCTGGACGATCGTCAACCTCCATGATTAACACATGTGGTCATAGTCGGGTGGTGGACCAAGTACCTTCTAAGCGTGTAGCTACAAGGATAGATTTTTACTAAGACTAAAACTAAGTGCCCTTGCACTCGCTTGCTTAAAACCGTTTTCGTTATTAGGCCAACATATAATTATTACGAATATAACTTTAAATACCTGGGAATAATAATAAACAAACATGAGTGATGTGCAGGACAGACCCGCCAATTCTGGTAATGCATGTTATTAGGCTCACGTATTACGGGGATTCTTGTCATTCCAACTTTTGTTTATTAAAAAATTGAACTGAAAATATATAAAATTGCAATTCTCTCAGTTATATTATTAGGAAGCAAAACATGGACTCTTACTTTAAGGGATGAGAAAAGATTACGAATATATGAGAATATAATTTTTAGGAAAGAAATTGGACTGAAGAGAGAGTAACAGACTGGTGAATGGAGAAGATTTCTTAAAAGTGAGCTGCATAATCTTTATGGGAAACCAGATATAACAACAACACTTAAGTCTGGTTGACTGCGATGAGCAGGACATGTGGCACGAAGAGAGAATGAAAGAGGAGTATGAAACCAAAATTAAAGCGCCTAGTAAGTAGGCCAATAATTTAGTGGTAGAATAATATTAACCATTATTTGACGAAGGCAAATTATATAGGGGATGAATGGAAATCATTAGTTGAGGATAGGAATGTATGGGAAACTTATATCCGTACGATCAGAAACCTATGGGTTCAATAATGCAAGTGACTTAGCTAAATATAATTCAGTTATAGCTAATCATTCAGAATAACATATCTGGTTACTATCCATACATCCATAGTAATTCTGCCCGAAGGCAGGTCCTTCACTGCAATCAAAGAATTTTCATGCTATGCTTGCAGCTTTACGGGAATTGTAAGTGTGGTAGCTTCCCGTTGCTTTCCACACCGGTGAAGGATGATGATGATGGCCATATGATTTCGGGGACCGTTTGGGCCTTAAAGTTTTCCTGACAATTGTCTTACATGTGAGGAAAAACCCCGATAAAAACCTCACCCAGAAAAACTGCCCCGACCGGGGATCGAACCCGGGCCCGCTTCGTGAAACGGCAGCACGCTACCTCGAGACCACAGCGGTGGACTCTTGTTACTATACGTATACATACTTTATTTTCCTGCTGTCTGCATAAACTGACTCAGAAACAGGAATACAATTATATAAAATAATACCTGATATTAAAAATAATGATCAACCTTCCAGTTCACCGCTGTGGTCTAAGGATAACGTGGTTACGTCAGATGTAGCAAGCCCGGATTAAATTTCTGGCTGGAACTACTTAAACTTTTAATAATTGTAAAACAGTACCTGATATTTCAGTAGTCATCAATAATTTGCAGTGTTGTTTTCTTGGAAAGCATTAGCTCAGGATAGGGATGTATGGAGAGCTTATGTCCGCGCGGCCATGAACCTTCGGGTTCGATAGTGCCAGTGAGTAAGTAAGTAAGTTGTTTTATAGGAGGCCTTTCGATAACTTATGTATCATCTTCTGCTTTCATTTTGGTACTGACTGTTGTTGGTAATTATTTTGTACAGAGGATTTATATTGCTGAGTATGTTCTCATTCAGCATTATTTTAAAAATCTTGACTCGGAACTACTTTCCTGTGTGTTTTTCTTTTCTTCGGGGTTTTTCCTCGTTAGAATAAAACTGTAGGCTAAGGCCCAAATAGTCCGCAAACATCATCTTACTAACACACTGGCATTATCAGTCCCATATGTTCATGGCCGCGAGGGCACAAGCTCTCCATACATCCCTATCCTGAGCTAATGCTTTCCAATCATTCCCTGTATAAGATACTTCCCTCAAATCATAGTTAATGTTATTCTCCCACCTAATTTTTGGTCTACCATCTGGACAATTTCCCTTTGGTTTTCCAGCAAAAAGCTTCCCTGCACCTCTTTCGGAACCCATGTCCGCATTTCTTGATGGTTGTATTATTATGGTGAAAGATCGTCACTCTTTCGAACAAGGTACTTTTTTCGTCCGGCTTATCACCTTCAACCGTCCGGCATGGGTAATCCTAACGGCAGCAATGCTACAGCCGGAATACAAACGTCAACTAGCCATCAAAATTAACCAGATCATATCCTATTAGAATATTTAGTATGAAAGTATGAGCCAATGCTGTGTCTTGTCGCAAACGTTCGTGTAATCTTGTACGTGGTCCTGTGAATGAACTGATCACACATCCGGGTAAGTCATCCAAGTGCTGTTGTCTAAAGTCTAAGTTCCACAAAGGGTAGATAGAAGTATAAAACATTACGAAGGACGTTAGTAACAACTAATACATATCTTATAATTGTTTATTTGAAGAATGGTTGAAAAATCTAACTATAACTTAAAATAGTATATTTGTAGAAGTGGAACGCCATTGAAAATAGTGAAATTTTAACAATACGTACGACCTTTGTGTTGATGACTGTGTGGTATTGGAATTCTATAACCCAGGAATTACTTGGAATATTATTGAACTACAGTGTGAAATATTCTGAAATATAAGGGTAAATTCCAGTTGATATTTAATACGTGCTCTCCGAGTGGAATAAAAATATTGTTAATTAACCTTAAAACTATGTATCTACAATAAAACATTTTTCATTTAGTTTCAAACGCACATACATACAATTAGCATGGTATCTTTGAAATTAAATTTATAAAAAATCGTTGAAAAATATGACTGTGATGGTACTATGGTCGCCAGAATAAGAAATAACTTTTAGATGAGATAAAATATTACTAGTTCGACAATTAAACTCCAGCACTAATATACAAAGAAATTAATTTTAAAAAAGTAATGTCAGTATTCACAAAATATTTAATTATGGAGTATTTTATATCTCTTACAGATTTTAATGTTTAATTATCCGATCTCTTGATGAATAGAAATTGAATTGTCAGAAGTTCAAAGTCTCCATTAATGTAGATATAATGTAGTAATTATTTTTTAATTCACTGCACAACACAGATAATTTGTTTGTTGACATCAATCAGATTACACATAATGTTGAAACTACATTTTAATTAGAATCTTTAGAGATCATGTAAATAAATAATTCAAAGAATATCCCTAGATATTTTATTAAAATGTATGTTGTGCATTTATAACAGTACTTTATTGTTTATGGGGAAATGAAACTTCAACAATAAATAAAATATGTTCACAAGAAATTTAAATGTATAATGTTTTTATAATTATAATGCACTCTGTTGAACGTTAATCGCGTCTGAATGTACACTTCCCCAAAAAAGAATGGGTCAACTCTTTCTCGTGCACATGTTTAAGATTCATAGCGCGATTCACAAGAGAACGTTGTCGCCCTCTGTTTCTAAAAACACGATGCAGCTGTGAGACCAAGAGCGCAACGACTGCTAATCCTGCATTCGTGTCCCCCATAAGCATATACGGTTGAGTCATGGCCCAATACGTTATCAAGGGAGAGCCTCGCGTTCGATCCTAGGTAGCACGATTTTTTAAAAGTATTAATGCATGTTTATTTTAAATTTGCAGAATTATTGGAATATCTAATTTAATAAAGAAGAGTAGAATAATTTATACCCAACATCTGTGGATAGGCTGAACCTGGCCTTAAAAATGCAAATCATATATGGAAGTTAAAGTTCTACTTCCTCACATAAAAAATAAAAACAAACAAAACAAAACAAAAAAACCCCCAAAAAAAAAACAAAAAAGGAAAGAAACCAGTGAACTTAATATCTTGTCCACAGGCCATCAGCTTCTACTACAGCTCGAAGTCGATTCGGCATGGATCTGACGAGGTCGCGGAAGAATTCTCGATGAGGATTGTCCTCCTCTTCCCGGACGAGATCTTCCCGGGTATCGAGAACTTCATTCCACATCTGAACTTTATTTCGAGGAGGTTGGAGGGCATACTTCTTAATCCTCTCCTGTTTCAATTTCGCCCATGAATGTTCGATGACATTCAAATTAGGTGACTTCGGAGACCAATGATTTATTTCGATCTCGGGCCTCGTTTGAAACTATATTTGAATTCTTGCGGCATAATGCACGGGACGGTTGTCCTGCTGGAACAGCAATTTTCGTTGGGAAAACGTTCTTGGACGGAAGGAAGGAATGCATTTTCCGGAATATTTTCATACATCTCCGAATCGAACCGGCCATCAATGCGTTTTATCACGGCAGCCCCATCGTAAGACATCCACCCCAACAACGATACGCTAGAGCGCCCCGACCTTGCACGTCGATGCAAAAAGCGTTCATCATGTCGGTGGCCATCCTCACGATAGACATGGCGAGGACCATCGTAATCATTCAAGATGGTTGTTTCGTCGGAGAAAATTACAATTCTCCAATCGAAATCCATTCGACTGGTTGCGAATGCAAGACGGTTGATGGTATGTTCTTCCCTTAAACATTCCTTTTGCGCAGCCCTCCGGTTCCTAAACCCTCGGCTCCTCAATCGGTTGATTACAGTTTGATCACAACCGGGGAAGTCAGATGTTTATCGTAATTCGTTGGCAGTCCGAAAGAGGTCCTGTCGAACTGCCTCGAATAAGGCAGCATCCTCTTCCGCTGAAGAAATCCGTGGATGCCCAGGAATAGGGCGATTTGCGACCTCCCCATAATTTTGAAATCGATGAGCCCACCTAATGGCCGTAATCTCTATTCGCCTGTCTGCTTATCTCTCTTTGTTTCAAAAATTTTCCTAAGAAATTTATTCTCAAATATCCATAATCATTTCTCCTCCCTTAAAGTAAGAGTCCATGTTTCGCATGCATACGTTATAACTAGAAGAACAAAAGTTTTATATACTTTAAGTTTAATTTCTTAGAGAAGTTGGGACGACAAGAGTCCCCGTAATGCATAATAACACGCATTTTCAGAATGAGCCTATTTTAAATTCATTTGTGCCTCTTATTCTTGTTTGTAATGATTATTTCTAGGTATTTGAACTCAACCACATCTCAAAATTCCCCTCATTTGTTGTACAGTATGTTAAATGACAAAAATATAATAATAATGATTTTAATAATAATGATAATAATAATATCAAACCTCTCTTGGTTAACTCTTTGTTTTTTTCGACCCCGACGCTATTAGGGCATCCGAGGGCTAGGGAGTCTTTCCTTTCTTCCATTTCTTCTTTTTTTTATTTTCTTTATTTTCTTTTCTTCTCCAGAAAAGCCTAACCAGAGGCTATAAGATGGCAGCCCCATCACCTTGGCCAGCAACCAATCCAAGGGACTATTATTATGCTTTCAAGTCTTATACGAGAATTTCCCGGAAGGTTCTAACTTATGACGACCAAAGCAAATATCTCTAGGCCGTCCTATGAAATCCTGGAGGGAAAATTTTCTATAGGATCGTAACAGGCCTTGGCCTAATACTTGGAAGGAAGAAGAAGAAGACGAAGAAGATAATGATAATATAATAATAATAATAATAATAATAATAATAATAATAATAATAATAACAATGATAATATAATAATAATAATAATAATAACAATGATAATATAATAATAATAACAATGATAATATAATAATAATAATAATAATAACAATGATAATATAATAATAATAATCATAATAATAATAATTAGGGACCGGATTTTGGTGATAGTCTTTATTTCTGTGTAGTCAGAGACGTTACTTATTAGCAATTAAGTGCATTCTGAGAGAAATACGTTAGATATGTGTGGAATTTATAAGTCATCAAATCTTTGATCACATTTTCCATAACAAAAATAAGTATTTTTTTTTACATTTAGATGTATTTATAGGTCCTTTTCTTTTATTTTCATTATTGTAATAGTTTTTATAAACGTTTGTTTTCGTACTTTTTTAATAAAATTATGTGAGGTAGTTGTCTGAATTAACATAGGTCAACACAAACCCAGCTATCATTTCTCGACTTTGTTGCGTTTGCATGCATGAAGCGACAGTCCGGATAATCACTGATTTTATCACGTGTATTTGTGATCAACGCAGTGTGAATTTAATCATTGAAAGGCAATAAGTGTCGCACTATAAACTTTTTGAGATAATTCTGAAAAGTATGAATCTATTAATTGTTTAGTAGTATTAATATTACACTTTCTACTAAGAATATTTGTTTTAAAGTACAGTAATTCAAACAACAAAATCATTATTTATCTTAGGCAGTTATTCATTTTTCATACATAATAAATATTAATTGTATTGTTTTTATAGCTTGCAATCGTTTGTTTATTGCAATTTAGATGTAAGACTATATTTTTTTGTATTTTTTAAAACTTGGTTGAGTGACAGAAAAGGCCTTAAGGCCTTAACTCTGCCAGGTAAATTAAAGCTATTATTTCTTCTTCTTCTTCTTCTTCTTCTTCACTTCCTGGTTAGGCAAGAGCTGCCTGTTCCGAATATTATTATTTATTATTATTATTATTATTATTATTATTAGAATTATTATTATTATTAACAATATTAACAGTAACAATAATTATAATATATGTATATACACCATATGTCCCACGTGGGGACACGTGCGTTCACTGTGTTTAACCAAACTAATTTACTTACGATTATTCACCTATAATGTCAATGATTGACATATGGTTAGCACATCGCCTCAATGATACATCTTGTAGGCAACTAAGGTATTACTTGGATGGATGAAAGTTGGTTACATTTTGCATAGAGGCCTTTTTATTCAAGCATGCAGTTATTTTACGAGTCCGAAAATTTTCAGATTCGGGGCCCACGGCTTAAAGTCCCTACCGGATGACTTGTCCCATAGATATTTCCATCCTAAAAATCCATCGACCCCCGCCAAGTTTGAACCGGCGATCCTCGGCACTAGATGCAAGGAACATAACCAGAAGGCCAGTGCGACCAACTAATAATAATAATAATAATAAAATAATAATAATAATAATAATAATAATAATAATAATAACAATAATAATAATAATAATAATAATAATAATAATAATAACAATAACAATAATAACAATAACAACATTAACAATAATAATAATGATAAAAATAATTATAACAATAACAATATCAATAACATTAGCAATAATAACAATAATAATAACAATAATAATAATTATTATAATAATACAGATTATGACAAAAGCGGCACAGTGGACAACAAAATTAATGTGCCAATTCTTTATCGTATTATTAACGATTTTTATGGCTTAATTCACTGTGAACTTAGCTACAGTATAACCACGCAGTTCTACTACTGTCAGTAAAGTAGATTTTTAAAAATTATTTTATCATTTACGAATTGCGTCGATATTTATATACTTAATAAATAATTTAATAGCAGACCCATATACTAGCTAATACATGGCGTGCGCTGCTACACCTAAATAAATTATGTGTTTCTGCATTTAGTTGAATAAGTAAAAGGATAAATTAATATAGATTTATATCGTTATTATTTTTAGATACCCCGTGCTGATTATCCGGTGATGCCCGGGAATCTACGCATCCCGATGTACTTGGCATAAATGAGCTGAAAGTCAAATTCGTTATTTTGAGTTATCCATAAAAGAATACCCACCGTGCGCTGCAATGCTTGGCCGGGAATCTACTTATATCCCGATCTTCTTGGCATCAATGAAAGACAAAAATGGTTATTGTGGATATCCTTAAAAGATAAACATATGCGGTCGCAAACGTTTTTGTAGTGTTTTTTTGAGTTATTCAATTCTGTGTACAATCATTTTGTGTATTTCGTATGGTTTAGGCAGCGTAAGCCATTTAAGGATAAAAAAAAGGGACTTTTCCACGTTTTTCACAACAAGGGGCGATTCTTAAGGTGTAGGAGTTGAGTATCTCAACTCTCTTATAGCCTATGTTCATCCCAGAATATTTTGTAAAAAAACCCATCACAATCGGATCAACGGTATGGCCGCGCATAAAGTACACACAAACAAACATTAATTTACATATATATATATATATATATATACATATATATATATATATATATATATACATATATATATATATATATATATATATATATATATTCTTATTCTTTCTTTCATGTGATAGACCTAGTGGTCTGTTACGGTCTCAATCCAACGTTTGAAGGGTCTGCCCAAAGATCTCTTGCCTAGTGGATGCTAATTAAAATTTGACGTGGTATTCTTGTTCTGCTAATTCTTCTTACGTGAGATTTCCAGCTATTTCTGTATTTTTGTACATATTCCATGATTGATTCTGTTTGTAATTCTCTGAGAATCTCAGAATTCCTTTTATAGTCTATTTTTGAGTAACCTGCAGTACGTCTCATAAATTTCATTTCTGCCGCAGTTAGTCCTTGTTCATCTACACTGCGAATTGTCCAGGCCTCAGTGCCGTAACATAACGTGTCTAGCCAGTGTTTCATAAATTCTAGTTCGTGTGTGATGCTGTACTGTGTTTGGCTTGAAAATATTATTTATAATTCCTGTTAATCTGTTAAATTTTATAATTTTTTGACTAAAATCATTATCCTCTTCGTATGTAACTTGGTATCAGAGGTAGTTAAATGTATTAGTTTGTCCTAATATTTTATTATTAATAATTTTACTGCGAACTGGGTATTTTCCTTTATTTTTATATATATATATACATATATATATATATATACATACACAAGCGTTACTGCTATAAAGTAAATATTCTCTTTAAAAATTTGCTTACCTGTTATGTTGGCCACTAGATGTCAGTTGGAACGACTTCCCGCTACCTCGCGTGAATTGAGAATATTACATATATAAGAAAAATGTATGTTTGTGTTGAAATACTGGAGTAGCTCAGTTGGTTAGAGCGCTAAACGTACAGAGTTTAGAGACTCGGGTTCAAATCCCGACTCAAGCATTCATTTTTCTTTTCATGAGATATATGTGTATATATATATATATATAACATTGACTTGTCTGGTCAAAATTTAATATCAGATGTCACAATTTTAACTTCGTACGTGTTACTAAGCAATTACTATTGTAATACGAAGCGTTATCAAATTGTAAATTATAAAAACTCTGAAAATAAAACTACTTCTCTACGTATTTTCTTTTATCATTTTTTTTTTCATAACAGGTCAGTTATTCTGGTTCATTTATAGGGGAGATGTTCGAATTTTTGTAGTTTCTCTTTCTTAATTTTGCAATGTGAATACTAATTAAGATATCTGATCCACAGGATAATGCTTAATACAGTATAGACCTATTTGCTAAGCTACAGGCGTAGTTTAATTTCCCGCGTAGCTGAGGAAGTCCTGCAATTTCTTCAAGATGAGTCGTTATCTCAATCTTGTATTTATCGGAAATTTTCGCCTGAGAGCATTGTTAGGGCAGCAGTGCGCATCATCCATCCATTCTCCGTCACACAAGTCCACCTCGCTATCGGCACACACGATTTTCCCTTGCCCTCTAACTGCAGCTTTCAAACTATTGGTCGCAGAGGGTTTTAACTCCCATACTATCCTATCTCCTACAGATTTTCTCAAGACGAATTTTAGAGCAATTTCGTTTCCACAGTGATACTCTACGTTCTGTTATAGTAAAAGGTTCTAAAGAGAATGTAGCCTACTGGACGCTTGTATACAATTTATTTTTTTAATTGGACAACTGGTTACAGCATGTAAGGCTAGGATTTTTATGTAATATTAACATCCAAATATGCATATATTTATGTAATAATATTAACCTTTAAATTGGCTAACCACTAAATTCTCGTGTCAGTCATTTAAATGTGGCGGACCGCACTGAAAACGAAATCATACATAACTGTTATTGTTAGGTATATTGTATAATTAGACATACATTTAAGATATATCTTCTCGTTCGTTTTGTTCCGTTTTATTAAGATAATAAAATTAAAATATAAAATTATAGAATATTCACCTGAAAGACCCGTCTCCTCAACTTTATTAGTTATTTAACTGCAGCGTTTTCAGGTGAATATTCGATAATTTTGTTTTTAATTTTGAATAATACCTCAACGGAACATATCATGAATCTTATAAAAGTTAAGAATAATAAGTAAATTAAACCAATCGATGTATCCTACAGGATTAAGTAAAATATGTAAGGATACGTTAAAACATCATAACATTTATAATACTGAACATATTCAAATTTGATTTTTATATACATTTTGTATCAGACATTGAGTTTAAGATCAGAACAGTGTTAAAGAATACGGCGAATGGGGACTGCAATATACTTCAGCAGTGAGCTATTGCCATGTTTCCACTAAGTAAAAGTAATGGAATTTATTGACATTTCGAAAAGAAAAAAAATTGCATTTATACTGCGCACTGGCAATATAAAGTTAAGAATATATAAACAAATTCATAAATTGCCGCACACCTACACTCATACATAAAGAATGTATTAATAACAATGAAAAAATGTATATAGCCTACAATACAAACACAATAAAACAAAAACACAGTAAATTTTGTATATTAATAATTATATATATATATGTTTCTACTATAAAGTGGTAAAACGATTTCTGTGCCTTGCAGTTAAAAACGGCAGTTAATTTTTTTGGACATGACCTTGGTACGTCACAACGCTTCTTTGGGAGAAATTTCAAGGTAGGTTTTGGCATGTAATGGTTGTTTCCCTGTCAGTTCATTGAAATATTATACACACCTTATCACAGAATATTAATAATTTTTCTTATTTCATTATCTCACTTTTCCGTTATAGGAATTCGCTACCTGTCGGTCATAGTCATTTTCAAGCATAAATTAATATAATTTATTAAAACTATTGTAACAATATTTTATATCTATACCAGAAGTTATTTGATAAATCATATTTTTAATAACTAAGTAAATATCTAACTCACTGCGCGGGCATATGCTCTCCATATATCCCTACCCTGAGCTAATATTTTCCAATCATCCCCTGTATAATCTATTTCTCTCAAGTCATGGTTAATGTCATTCTCCCACCTCAATCTTGGTCCATCAATTGGGCGTTTTACCTCTGGTTTTCTTATATGAAACATTTATGCACCTCTTCATTCCCCATTCGTGCCACGTGTCCTGCCCATCGTAATCAACTAGACTTAACTGTTATTATATCTGGCTTCCTATAAAAACCACGTAGCTCACTTATGTCACTCCATTCATCTGTCCGTTCATCTCTCTTTGGTTCAAAATTTTTCCTAAGAACTTTATTCTTAGATACTCGTAATCTCCTTTCTTTCCTTAAAGTAGGAGTCCATGTTTCGCATTCTTATAACTGGGGGAATTACAGTATTTTCAGTTTAACGTTTTTTTAATGAGTTGGGACGACAAGGGTACCTGGAATGAACAGTAGCACGCATTTCCAGAATTGAGTCTATGTTTAGTTTTATGTGCATCTCATCCTATTTGTAATTATTATTGTTCCTAGGTATTTGAATTCAGCCACTTCTTCATAAAATCCCTCATTTGCCATTAGCAGTCCATTTCCATTATACAATGTACTTCTATATGTGAACATATATTTAGTTTTACTGATATGTGTAGTTTTTAAGACATTTTAAGTTAATTTTTAATTTTATCAGCATTTAATATTGTAGAGTATTAATTAGAGTGCATAAAAGCTTACGTATACGATACTTCTGTGGTTATGTGGAAGATAATATCCTATAGCCTTAACTCTGGAAGTTTCATTGAAATATTTATTATTGTTATTATTATTATTATTAATTTATTAATGGCTTTACAAATGTTCAGGGTTTTAATATTTTAACTAAAGTCTTAACAATAATTCTCGACAATTTCGTGCCTACTGGAGATAGGCTTATAGACAATGATAAGCTAGAGGAGTGTATCAAAATTCTTATCTGGAATATATGTATGTGTTCTAATACTACCCACTGCATTTTTCGTTCTTCGTATTCCAAGCTGGGGGATTCATGCCGCTAATGTTGTGCATTTTTAATTTGCGCATCACTTCGGAAGACCACTTTAGTAGATTTTATTTATTCTTGTATTCTGTATAGAGAGGAGCATAGCATGAGTATACATTTATCTGTTTGTGTAGTGTAAAGTGTAAAGGATGGAGGATGATGAAGGGAAAGGAGAAGATGAAACCCGATGCCGGCACGCTGCCTTCTCCTGTCGAGTAGCCCCAAGGGGTCCGCCAGGCTTAACGTCTCCATCCGACGGACAAATCTCAATCAACAGTCCTCATGTTTAACACATATTTACTGCGGAGAGATTTCTAATTTAATGCAGGAATATAGTGCACAGCCAACGTTAACATACGGGTTTGAGACTTGGCCTTTAACGATCTCTGATAAAAATAAAATTGAGACAATAGGAATGAGATTTCTCAGATCAGTTGCAGGTGTATCTCTAAGAGATCAAAGGAGAAGTCAAGATATCAGAGATGAATTACAAATATATAATATAAACGAGAGAATACACACTAATTTCTGTCAAGGACCCAATCACTCGGGGTATAACGAGGGCCCCTGCCCAGGGATACGGGTGAAGACCTCAACGGTTGGATCGGCAAAAAGAACAAGCTTCAATAAAGGCGAGACAAGCGGAAGAGGCATCCCTCCACCTGGGGTTTGTACAGATGGAAACATGTTCAAATGCTCTGAGGTGGCAGCCCCACCATTGGACTACTCGGCAGCAGGCCGGTTACCTGCTACGAGGAATTATAAAAAAAACTCGAACTCCCCAAAGCAATATTCGGACAGATGACAATAGAAATGAAATTTCTCAGATCAGTTGCAGGTGTATCTCTAAGAGATCAAAAGAGAAGTCAAGATAGAGATGAATTACAAATATATAATATAAACGAGAGAATACACAGAAATAAACGTAATTGGTTTGAACATATACAAAGAATGTAAAATAATAGTTTATCAAAACAGCTGCTTCATTATAGGCCTCTAGGCCGAAGAAATGTAGGAAGACCAAAACGTCGTTGGAAAGACGACCTGCACCTGCAGCATATAGTACACCGGGGAGTGGAACGGGCCAACAGGCCCATACCTTGAAGATGATGATGAATATAGTGCACAGTCTAGCTATTACAAATTGTACACCACCAACCATCCAGGCCCATAGATTGAAAATTTTACAATTAAATTAATTTTTCAAATTAAAATGTTCAACCCCGTCGAGTATCGAACCCAAGTCCGCTAGTCAGGAAGCAGGTATGCTGCCACCTGTTCCAGCATGGCGGGAGTAATAATAATAGAGAATGTACCTGGTGCTTTGCTTAGCCAGTTCGATATTTACATTCTGACTGATTCTTTCGTATTGATATAAAAAATAGACCTAATATAAACGTCCTATGACCAACCTTATGGTCTAGTGGTCACAGCTTCTGACTACATTTCATGGGATCCCGGGTACGATTCCCGGTGAGACCACAACAATTATTTTTTTCTTAAAGGGATTTTTTCCTGCGCTCCCATTAATTTCATGGACTCTCCTGGTGCTTCATTATCATTCGTCACCTACTATGTCAATGGGGAACGTATATCCGCCTTTTAGACGCGCCCCAACTTATGAAGTGGGTTACAATTCCATCAATAACAAATCTTATAAAGGAAACGTGGAGGCACTGACAAAAAATAAATAGCCTACATAACATACTTGTTCCAGCAGGACAAGTGGAAAAAATGAAGAGAATAACAATAAAACCATTTAGAATTGTCATAAGAAGACTGCGGGGAAATAGTATCGAAGAGTGAAATTACTATATATGAACTTAGTTTGTTTACAAAGTGCCAGCGACTGGCTTTGGAATGTCAAAGTAGACGGCAAAAGCTAGTGATGCCTATTGCTCTGTGTACATAGTATAGTCCACTTTCTCAGACAACTGGTACATACTATAATCTTCCATGTTCACATTGAATTAATTCACCTGTCATTCAGCACTGAAATGAATATTTACGTTGTTTATGTTACCTGTAGATACTATGGTCGTGACGTAATTACAGTAATCCCTCTGTTTTAGTCTACAGTTAAGTCTCACAGTAGGCCTATTTGTATGCATGTGAACATACTATTTTCGTACTATTTACCCGCAGTCTGGTCATAAGACTAAATTAGGATGGCTCTTAAAACTGAAACATGTCTGGTTATGACGTACTTTCAACCTGACTGCTTTGCAACGATATAATAGAGACTGTCAAAAGCACTGGATGCGTCTACTATACAACACAGTAGTTTTAAGCGGACAATTCAATTGCACGTTAGATAAAACAACAAGAATAACAAAGGAGATGATGCATTTCGAACAATAAGAGGTATGAAATTGTCAATAGAAGCAATATGCGAACATATATAAGCCATAAAGCAGAATGTGCAATGTACCGCTTTTCAACCATAGTTAACCGTAAAGGTTGCAGACATACGGAATAGAAAAGAATCCATAAGTTTTCTCGTAATAATAATAATAATAATAATAATAATAATAATAATAATAATAATAATAATAATAATAATAATAATAGTAATAATAATATTAATCATAAAATAATAATAATAATCATAAAATAATAATAATATTAATATTAATATTAATAACAAATAATAATAATATTAATATTAATATTAATAACAAATAATAATATTACTTACTTACTCACTGGCACTATCGAACCCGTAGATTCATGGCCGCGCGGATATAAGCTCTCCATACATCCCTATCCTGAGCTAATGCTTTCCAATCATTCCCTGTATAATCTACTTCCCTCATATCATAGTTAATGTTGTTCTCCCACCTCATTCTTGGTCTACCAACTGGGCGTTTTTCCTTCTGGCTTTCCTACAAGAAGTTTCCATGCACGCCTTTCATTCACCATACGCGCAACATGTCCTGCCCATCGCAGTCTACGAGACTTAACTGTCTCTTATTATATCTGGCTTCCTATAAAGACCATGTAGTTCATTGTTAAGTAGTCTTCTCCATTCACCTGTCTGTTCATCTCTCTTTGGTCCAAAAATTTTCCTAAGAACTTTATTATTAATAACAAATAATAATAATAATAATAATAATAATAATAATAATAATAATAATAACAAATAATAATATTAATAATAATAACAAATAATAATATTAATAATAATAATAAATAATAATAATAATAACAAATAATAATAATAAATAATAATAATAACAAATAATAATAATAATAATAATAATAATAATAATAGTTAATTCACTGGCACTAACGAACCCATAGTTCATGGACGAGCGGATATAAGCTTTCCATACAATCCTGTCCTGAGAGACAATGTTTATCAATCGTTCACTGTATAATCTACATGTCTCAAACCATAGATGTTGCTCTCACACCCCATTCTTGCCCTGCCTACTGGACGCTTTCTCTCCGGTTTTCCTACAATGAGTTTCTTTCATTCCCCATTCGTGCAGTATGTCCTGCCCATCGCAATCAATGAGTCTTAGCCCTTAAATTGGCAATGTATCCTACAGGATACATCAATTGGTCTAATTTATTTAATATTTTAAATAAAACAGATTATAATAAACGATTAGAAGTAACTTAAATGTGTGTCCAATTACACAATATATCTAATAATAACAGTTATGGATGATTTCGTTTTCTCTGCGGTCCGCTACATTTAAATAACTGACAAAAGAAACTAGTGTTTTGCCAATTAAACATTAACTCTTCTCATTGTATCAGGTTTCCCATAGAGATCATGCAGTTCGTTGGATTCTCCATTCACCTGTCTGTTCGTTTCTCTTTGGTCCAAACATTTTCTTAAAAACTGTATTCTCTAATACACGTAACATTTTCTCCTGCCTTAAAGTAACAGTCCATGTTTCACATCGATAAAATATAACAGTTCTATTTATTTTCAGTTTAATGTTTCCGAGAGAAGTTGGGCTGACAAAAGTTTCTGCAATGCGTAATAGTATGCATTTCCAGAATTGAGCCTATATTCTATTTCTTTCTGCACCTCATTCCTGATTGTAATTATTGTTCCGAAGTATTTTAATTCAGTTACTTCTTCAAAATTTGCCTCATTTACAAAAATAAACAAATCAATGTTCCAACCGCAATAGACCCAGAAGGTCCTTGGTTTGCCAGACGACTGCTGCACCCACATTTCAGATGTGTCAATCATAGAATGATCTGCTAGCTAGTATTGGTATGAAATGTCATAAGCATTTAGGGTCCCTTAGGCATCAGGAATGGCATTTACAATCCAGATCCGCTTGTTATAATAATAATAATAATAATAATAATAATAATAATAATAATAATAACAATAATAATAATAATAATACTTACTCACTGGCACTATCGAACCCGTAGGTTCATGGCCGCGCGGACATAAGCTCTCCATATATCCCTATCCTGAGCGAATGCTTTCCAATCATTCCCTGTATAATCTACTTCCCTCAAATCATAGTTAATGTTATTCTCCCACCTCATTCTTGGTTTACCAACTGAGCGTTTTCCCTCTGGCTTTTCTACAAGAAGCTTCCATGCAAGTCTTCCATTCCCCATACGTGCAACATGTCCTGCCCATCGCAGTCTACGAGACTTAACTGTTCTTATTATATCTGGCTTCCTATAAAGATCATGAAGTTCATTGTTATGTTGTCTTCTCCATTCATCTGTCTGTTCACCTCTCTTTGGTCCAAAAATTTTCGTAAGTACTTTATTCTCGAATAATAATAATAATAATAATAATAATAATAATAATAATAATAATAATAATAATAATAATAATGCTTTATTTTTGCTGCCAGAGTTAAGGTCATAAGGCCTTCTATTCCACACAACCAGCGAATAGTAGAATTATACAAAAATTACATACATATTACAATTTTAAGATATTAAAATACAGACTAAACAAAATACAATGATGATGTAATCTAATACTAGCTAATACTAACAAAAACATAGAATGTAATAAAATTAAAATTATATAAAATAAAGTAAGTAGCTTCCTAGATGATTATTTTTAGAATGCTCTATATAGTTATTGTGCAGTTAATGTTTTCATTGTGTCGAACTAAAGATATCAGTTAATTTGGATTTGAATAATGATAGCGATTGACAGTCCCTGACATGACTTGGAAGTGAGTTCAATGTTCTAGTCATAGATATAGTGTAAGATTCAGAGTATAGACATGCCTTATGCTGTGGTATCAAAAGTAAAGAAGAGTCTTGTGATCTTGTTCCTAAATAATTATTGTGATGAGCCAATAAATTTTTAAAATGAGTTGTTAAATAACTTGGTAAATATGTGTGCAGAATTTGGAATAGTAAGGTATGTGAATGTAAAGTTCTTCTGTCATTTAGGCTTAGTCATGATAAGGCCTGAAATGAAGGAGACACGTGGTCATAACGACGGAGATTGAATATTATTCGAATGCACGCATTATGAGCACGCTGTAGTCTGTCAGATAGATCAGTTGTCAGATTAGTCAGTAATATGTCGCAGTAGTCGAAGTGTGGCATTATAAGCGTCTGTACAAGTATTTGTTTTAATTTTGTAGGAAGAAAGTTTTAAAAACTATTTAGGGAGTGAAGAATTGAGAACACTTTCTTGCAGATATTATTCACCTGGATTTTCAGGTCTAGGTGTAGGTCCATGTAGATACCCAGATTTTTTACTACTGAGCTGTAGGGGATGTTTTTGTCATTTAGGGGAATGGTATGGATATTTTCGTAATTTATAATGCTTTGAATTCACCGATGTCCTGTAATTGTGCACTATGTCTTGTCAGCATTTAGATTAAGTTCATTTTTCCTCAACCATTGGGAACTTGAATCTAGATCACTATTTAGTTTCTGTAGTGTGTCATGTACACCGTCAGGATTGGAGTAAATGTAAATTTGCAAATCGTCAGCGTATAGGTGATGTCGACAATAAGTAAGTCTAGTGGATATATCGTTAATATAGATAGAGAACAGAAGTGGTCCTAACACTGAATCTTGTTGGACGCCACCCTTCAGTGATAGCTAGGATGAGGAGAGTTCTGCATTGGATACACATTGCTGGCGATCATGAAGTTAGGATCCAAGCCAGTTAACAGCATTGTCCGAAAGATTCAGAGCGCGTAATTTTACTGTTAGTATGTTATCGTACTACCCAAATTTCTCCCAATGTTGGGTAAGGACAGGCAGAAATTCAATGAGAAATTTTCTTTCCCAATGAAGACAGGGACTGGATTTCGGCTCGTTACGATGGACCAATACAGGAAGCCTTAGACCTCGTAATCACAATACGGGTCAAATAAAATTAATATTGTTATAAGATAATCACATGGAAATTATGCATTGTATCAAACACTTAGGTATATGACATATTTATTCCACAACCACCTTCTGTGGAATACACTAAATAAGATGAGCGTTCATAATTTATTCTACAGATTTGGACAAAAATTGAAACGGTGAAAATGTGAGTGGCTCGTAAATAACCAGAAAATTTAAATTGGCTAAGAAAGAACTTAGAATATAAATAACATGAATTGAAATTTAGGTCTTAAGAACTATTCAGGAGAACATATTATCTGATAGGATACACAATACAGAAATTAGAGACAAATATCAAATTCAAGACATAACCAAATTATTATAGATAGACGAAAATATCGGAAAGGTCACATAGAAAGAATGGAAGACAACTGACATGCAAAAAGAGGTAAAGAAGATAGACCAATGGACGGGAAATGAGCAAGAGGAATACCAGCCGAGAGATGGATAGACAATGGATGCGCATCCAATACGTCTTCCTCCGAGGAGTGATTTGGGAAATAAACAGGACGAAAATCCTACAAATTATGAATAAGAGAAGAAGAAGAATAAATTTACATGGATGGAAACGGGGATTGCACGAATACATAATCGATCGAGAAAACTGCTTGGCAAGCTTGAAATGAACAACAAAATAGAATTTTAGTCCCAATAATAATAAAAATGACATTTTATACACAAGATTAATAACACAATGACGAAATTAAATGCAAGTCTGAAGGTAAGCATATTTACATGAGAGCTTTTCAAATTCGTGCTAAAACACCGTTCTGGTTAATAAGTAAAATGTTAAAATCAGTACCTGATAAATCATTCGTCCTAAAATAAAACGAACTTCTGTTTAAAAACTTAGTCAATACAATAAACAATGTTGGCCGTTCAGAAAACAATGTTCCATCACCAGCATGTAAAACGTTTTGAACAGAAGTTTCATTTAGTTGAGGACGACTGACACATTATCAGGTACGGATATTAATATGTATGTGAATGGTAAGAATTTGCACTGTGACTTAGAACTTGTCCTCCACCTTGGAGCCCCGAGTTCGCGTCTCGATTACTTCGTTTACAGATCGTGGTGAACAAATCGGAGGTAGGGTAGTGTTAGGTGGTGTCTCTACCATTTTCCCTACCAAAATCTTCATCACATCACTTCTCTTCACTCATGTCATACAATTTTTACCATTTTATGTGTCAGTCTATGATGAACAAATTCAAATACTTAGGCTTAACATTGCAGCCAAAACAAAGTCTTTCAGCGCACATATGCAAGAGAGAGCAGCAGCAGCAGCAGCAGCAGCTATAAGAGCTATGTGCAATATCAAAGACATTACAGCATTAAAATTAGACACAGTCATTAAATTATTCGTGTCAGTGATCACCCCGATCGCCACCTACGGGATAGAACTGATATGGGAGAAACTATCGACCAGCGATTTGGAGAGGTTAGAAATAGTGAAAGCAAGATACGTCAAAAAGGCATTAGGTGCAAGCAAATACACACTAAATAGAATGGCCCATATACTTCCTAGAGGACCTGAGACAAAGGATACTACTGCCAGCAACGGAGCCATATAAGAAAGTCACGGAAAGAGACAGAAGGAAAAAGAGATCGACGAGGAGTTCTACGCCTCAGAGGCTATGGTGAAC
Organism: Diploptera punctata; assembly: GCA_030220185.1. Taxonomy (NCBI): domain Eukaryota; kingdom Metazoa; phylum Arthropoda; class Insecta; order Blattodea; family Blaberidae; genus Diploptera; species Diploptera punctata. Next base: position 40,899 of record JASPKZ010008181.1, read on the forward strand.
AGGGAGTGTACCGGAAGCAACCTACCACAAAGGCACGCAATCATAGGCTTGGCAACACATGGATATAACCATACAATGTGCAAAAATACAAAATTCCACCAACCGAGTGACTCGTGTGGATGCAAGATATGTGAGCGATACCATTACAAACATGTAGAAGATGGACGGGATCGTTGAACGAACTGATAAAAGACAAATCATAAAACTAAAACTTAATGTTCTTTCAAGTGCCATTTACCTACTTATTGTTATTATTGTTATTTATTTGTCACTCGTATGGCTCGACAGGCCTGTTCAGCCGACATTATTGTATATCACAGAGCTTCAATATTAGGGGCTTCATATCATCTCATCCCCTTCCTAGCATTACACCAGACTCGATTGGAGATTTTAAAATTAGCAAGTATTCCTATTATTTGATATTGTATACACCCGTACGTCAATACGCGGCGATATGGGCGGTGCCTAGCGGGAATTTTATGACCAAGCTAATTTACTTACGCTTATTTCCTTACAGATGTCAGCGAGTGACAGGTTGTCAGCATATTGTCTCAATGAGACAACTAGTAGGCAACTAAAGTTTTAATTGGATGAAGTAAGTTCGATTAAATTTTGCTCAGAGGCACTAATTTAGGCCGAGGATTCCAGTTATTTGTTCTAACTTAGACCTCTCCGATCTTGTAGGGAACTGTACTCGTATCATATATTATTGATTATTCTAGTGCTTAAAAATATATTTGTCTAGCACGAGTTATTGCTAGAAACATTAAGAATAATATAAAAAGTGAAAACAAAGTGATTTATTTGCTTTTGTGAAACCTGTTCGTATTTACATTTGCTGAACATGATCCTCTAAAAAAGAAGGAATGCAGTTTGTCTACTTTAGAATTTCAAGATTGCGACATTTTGTTCTGATGCAAAATTTTACGCTTTATAACTGTAAGAAAGTATTTAGTACATTGTATCTTGTTTCTTGGTATTTACAATCACTACAATTTATTTTTCTATCACTTTAAGTGCATGAAATTTCAACATTTAATGTTTTCCTCGATATGACGGCATTTAATATATTTTCCAATGGGTTCACTTTGCAATATTCCATACCGACTGAGAAAGTTAACATTTTTAGTATGGTAATACTGCAGACTGAATGAAAAGTTTTTCAAATTCATATTTGATTAAAATGAGCGAATGGTGGTTACAACAGAATTACATTTCAATCTAGTAGACAAGCCAATTTTCTCAAATAAACGAATTAGAAGTTAATTTGTTTGAGAGAATTGAAATCATAAATATTAAGCACGAGATATATTTTATAAGAAAAATTGAGAAGATAGAATAAACAATTTGAGTACGAAATAATAATTCATTATCATTAATTGCAGTCATGGATTAAGCCATTGGCATGTTCCGCTTCAGGATAGAAATTTATCCCTCCATCTGTTCTTAGATTTTCCTGGGTCTCTTCGTCCTGTGGGTCTGCAGTTCAATAGCTGCAGAGGTAGTATATTGTTTGGCATTCTAAGAAGGTGTTCATGCCAATATTTTGGTATATTTGAATGGTTTCAGTTATTGCTAGTATGTTGAGAGCTCTGCGGATATATTCATTACGCATGTGGTCATGAAGTATATAACCCGATAAAGGTCATCATAACTTCATTTCTGCAGCTAGTATCCTATTTAATAATTACACTGGTCAACATGATTTTTGTCTCATGAGTACCAATAGTTGTACTTAATGCAGTTTTCTTATCGGGTTTTCAAATATGTATTCGGAATTTCTCCATCACCCACAGTTTTTTTTATTTCAATTTCAATTAATGGATTTAAATAATTATTTTTTAATAAACGTTTTTTCGTCCATTAGTCCATTGTAAAATAAAACGGGAAACGCTTTCATCAGGAGATTTCAGCTACGGAAAAAAAATATATCAAGGCAAATGGAATCCTAATATTCTGGCCGATTATTGTTGGACCATCAAGAGGGATGCTCCACTGGCGAAATATAGCAGAAAATTGTCATTTCTTACTTTCTAGGCGAGTCCGAATGTTCAAATATTGTGTAGTTACGAATGTAGAAAATATTAAAGTATTTGAAATTATAAATTCCTGTCTCTCGGAAACCTTGCGTGATGGAGAAAAACAGATATAATATTTGAATTCAGGAGAAAAAAATACTATCAGAATCACATTTTTCTTTCTGAGACAAAAAAAAAAGTTTCTTTTTGCTGCTTAGTGAAATTAACTGGTAGGCCTATATTATTACTGATTCTGGAAGCTTACATAATCACTATTACATTTTCTAAATCTTCGAAACAACCCTAACATCTACACAGGGGCACGCCGTATCGTAAATGTTTAAGGCAGTACGTTACAAACCCGTAAAGTTTGATCCCGGTGGGATCAGGAATTTTAAACTGACCCAAACCTTCTGGTGACACCGTGACCCTGGAGTCGACTCAGCATCTAACGGAAATTTGTTAGAGACGCTTGTTCTGGGGGTAAAGGCGATCGTCACGCAGGGTTGACAACCTGACTGACATAAAGTGCCGATTGTCTTGAAAAATGGGAGCCTTAACTGCCTACTTCCCGAAGGGTCTCCTGTGGCCTATAGTATGATCACTTTACCTTTTTTATTAACATCTACACAATTGGATACCTTAAGGTATAAAGGTGTTAAGTCCCAAAATCCTTGAAATTAAAAGTATTACGTAGAATTATGCAATGTGCAAAGGAGAATGATGTAAGAAAGAGGCTGCATCCACCTGTGTTTCATAAACGAGACATTTGCATGTTACTTTAACAGTATCATAAAATTTCGCTATTTTTATAGCAACAATTGGGGGGTTTGGGGGAAATTGTACTTTTTGAGAACATTGAACAACCGTTTTCAAGATGAATTATGTTTTCTGTTGAGTTCACACTAACAGGGAAAACTAACAGAAGCTTCAACATTAGATTCAAGGAACATTTCAGAGATTACATTTACAATGGAGGAAAATCAAGTTACGCAAAACATGTAATTCAAGCTGGACACCATATGCATAACATCGATAACACGCTCACAATAGTATATAGAGAAAACATTCCAACGAGAATAAATATACTGGAGGAAATCGCAATCCTAAGAGAAATCAACAACAACCTGATTCTAAATGAATACACACCTAATCCAGACAATCCTCTGTACAAAATTCTCACAAACCAAGTCAGTGCTTCAACAAGGGTCAACAAGAACGGACCTAATGCATTCTGCTGATGATGGGACTAGTCCCGAAAGGCCTACAGAGTTTTAAAAGAACTTAAGTTGAGGAGACGGACCTACAAGGTAACTATATTATAGTTTTTAACCGTACATTATATTACTGTGAGTCAAACAGTCACATAATGTGAAAATTTACACAATTTCTATATGTGTCAGTTAAACTTTGCAAAAAGCATAATTAATATATCAAACAGTTTTTCAATTTTCTCAAAGCGTAGTAAAATGGATCTACTTTCTTCCCCTAAACCACTCAATTATTTATATTGACTCCAATATTCCATTTCGGCACTTTGCACCTTTTAGCTTTAAGTTATCCAATTGTCGATATATAGGCACACTAACATACTCCGCAAGTGATCATTTTTCAAGGAAGTGACTGCAACAATAAAAATAATACTAACCAGAACTATCAAACCCGTAGATTCATGGCCGCGCGGACATAAGTTCTCCATACTTCCCTATCCCTCCGGAAATTGTTACCCAGTGGAATCAATGTCCGTGATTCGTGACGGTTTATTTTTACGGTGGAAGAACGACAGTCTTTCGACAATGTACTTTTTTCATCTAGCTTATCGCCTTTGACCTATTCGGGATAGGTAACCCTTTCGGTAGCAATACTACCGCCGCTATAGATCTTGGGGTTATTTTAAACACGCAAGCTACTCCACCACGACATGGTAAATATACCATTGGAGGGAATAAAAATATTAATCTGACAAATTAAAACAAAATGTGTTATCATATCTAACTAACTAACTCGCTGGCTCTATCGAACCCGTAGGTTCATAACCGCGCGGACATAATTTCTCCACACATCCCTATCCCGAGCTAATGTTTTCCAATCGTCCCTTGTATAATTACTTCCCTCGAATCATGAATAATGTTATTATTCCACCTCATTTGCTCTTCCAACTGGGCGTTGTCCCTCTGGTTTTCCTATAAAAAAATTCCATGCGCCTCTTTTATTCCCTACTCGTGCCACATTTCCTGCCCATCGCAGTCTATGAGACATAACTGTTCTTATTATATCTGGTTTCCTATACATACATGGTATTATGGTATTATTATAGGAAGCCAGATATAATAAGAACAGTTAAGTCTCTTAGACTGCGATGGGCAGGGAATGTGCACGAATAGGGAATGAAAGAGGCGCATGGAAGTTTTTTTTACAGGAAAACCAGAGGGACAGCGCCCAGTTGGAAGAGCAAATGAGGTGCTCACTTATGTAGTTACCTCCATTCACCTGTCTGTTCACCTCTTGTTGGCCCAAAATTTTTCCTAGGAACTTTATTCTGAAAAACTCGTAATTTTTTTTCCTCACTTAAAGTAAGAGTCCATGTTTCACATCTATATAATATAACTGGAAAATAAGTTTTACATATTTTCAGTTTAACGTTTTTTGAAAGGAGTTGGGGCGAAAAGATTCCCTAATGTGTTATGAATGAAGTGCAATTTATAGTGTTGAACTATTGTGGATCCATCCATCCATCCATAGCAATTCTGCCCGAGGGCAGGTCTTACGCTACAATCATAGCATTTCCATGCTATGCTTTGCAGCTTTACTAGGGAATTATAGGTGTGGTAGCTTTCCACATCGATGAAGGATGATGTTGATAATGATAAGGATTTTGATGAGTGTCGGAATATTTTCGGGGACCGTTGGGCCCAAAGCTTCCTGACATTTGTCTTGCAGGTGATGGAAAACCCCGGAAAAAACCTGACCCAAGAGACTGTCCCGACCGGGAATCGAACCCGGGCCCGCTGCGTGACAAGGCAGCACGTTACCTCGAAACCAGAGCTGTGGAATTATTCTGGATATTTAGAAAAAAAGCATTATATAGAATGTTCAATTATTTTATTCCCAATGCAATTGGCAAAATGATGTGTGATTTCCATAAGTAATGCCACGAGTGATTTCCAAATTATCTTTGAAAATCAAGAGTGGCATTTCTCAGGACTATTTAACGAATAACATTAAGCTGTTTACTCACAAATCATTATTTAAATATAGTTATTTTAAAATATTTTGTGGTCTCGGGGTAGCGTGCTGCCTTGTCACGCAGCGGGCCCGGGTTCGTTCCCCGGTCGGGACAGTTTTTCTGGGTGAGGTTGTATCGGGGTTTTTCCTCAACTTTAAGACAAATGTCAGGAAAACTTTAAAGCCCAAGCGGTCCCCGAAATCATATGGCCATCGCAATCATCATCATTCATATTCATCTTAGGTTAGGATTAGGATTAGGAACTCTCCTGCCGCACCACTATCATCATCATCATTCATCATATCATCGGGGCAACGTAACCCCGCCTTCCAGGCGCCCCAACCTCAGAAGTGGGTTACACATACGCCATGCCAGGAGAGAAATCAGGAATGCCTAAAAGACAAACCAGGGGCATTTGAAAATATATATATATATATATTTAATGTAAACGGCGATGTTCGAAAACAAATGAGAAACGTTTGTTATGCTTCATTTGCTCATCACTGCAACCAGATCATATTATTTATTGCCAAAGGATTGCAATACTGTAAGAATGCATCCTAGTGGAGAAAAAAATGAAACACATCAAACTGTTTTTAACTAACATTATAGGTTATTAATTAATTGCTGATGTCCTACGATGTAAATTATATTTTTCTGGAACGTAAATTCCTGGAAAATAATACGTTTAAGAAAGTGCAAACAGTAGTTTCTTTTTATTGTGGTATAATTAATTATTTTAATACTAGGAATGTTTTTCTATTATATCCCGCAAGCAGTATCTGTTTACATTCGTGAACTATATACACAATCTGGAAGCCGTATTTCTTAGAGTCAGTCACTGCAAAATAATGCTCTGGCTTATTCAGAATGTTAAGAAAGAATGAGCTTTCTTTAATATGATAAACTTATTTGATAAATTCCAGATGGTAGTTAATTAAAATTCATTGAAACGCGATTGGTCATTGACTCCCATTTGGGGCATGAGTTAGATAGTAAATTTTATTTTTTATATTTATTCAGGATACAATTTTGTTTCCAACTATAATCTCAAATTTAATACAGTTTTGTTTTCGAAGAATAATTAATAAGAGAGAAACTTGAATAAGAGTCGAGAGGGAAGAGCGTTAAAAATGTATAGGTTTATTGTATTGGGATACGAATCTGAATCCATACTGAGAAGTTTATAGGGAGATGGAAATCTGTTCTCTTGATATTCTGAGAATAATGGAGAGTGCGGGTTCTCTTGGGGCTGAATATTAAAAGTTTACAAAACCAAACTATAGAAAAGTTGATGTTGGTTTGATCCACAGTGCACACGAATAAAGTTGTAACTTCTCTTTATCATAGCTTTTTTTTATTAAGCGCATTCTTTGCAATTCGTTCAATCTTTGTTCCAGAGAAGAACAGGGGAGCAAAGGAAACCATTCTTCAGTACTTTCAACACTAAGTTTATGAAATTTTAAAGAAGTTTAAAAAATAAAAAGCAGGTGGGACTTTTTAAAGTTAAGACTTGCCTATTGGTATGAAACCTTGTTCAGGAAGTTTATAATACCTTCTTGTATCTAGTTTTATCGAGGTGGAATGACCATGGCAGCTTGTTTTTGTCTGAGAGTTCCTTTCAAATTCCATTACAGCTTCAGCTTGTGTACGATTTAACATTTTCACGTGCAATTTAATAGATGAAGAAATACATTCAACTGTGTTGTGTATCTTTGTCACGAACCGACACAATGTGTCTCACTTCACATGTCGTATCAAACATAATTTCCGGTGATTTAACTTATAACTAGCGAATAAAAAAAAACTGGTGTGTTTCAGATCTGGGCTTTTTAAAATTGAACAATGTTTTATAATTGTGCCCCTGGAACTAACATTCTCAAAAAAAAAATGCCAACAACAATCATTCATAAAGTATTGTAAAGAAGCGAATCTGTATACACAAAACAATGTTTAATGAGAATGTAACAGTTTACATACAGGGTATTAATTTATGGACCTAGGTATATTTAATTGGGGGCACGCCGTAGCGTAGTGGTTAAGGCACTGAGCTACAAGTCGGAGGGTCGAGGGTTCAAGTCCCGTTGGGGTCAGGATTTTTAAACTGACCCAAACCCTCTGGCGGCACTATGGCCCTGGGGTCGACTCAGCCTCTGACGGAAATGAGTACCAGACGCTTGTTCTGGGGGTAAAGGCGGCCGTCATGCAGGGCTGACAACCCGGCTGACATAAAATACCGATTGTCTAGAAAAAGTCGGAGCCTTAACCTCCTACTACCCCAAGGGCCTCCGGACCTGTTGTGGGATCACTTTACTTTTACTTTAGGTATATTTAATTGTCGTGGTGGAATGGCTTGCGTACTTAAATGACCCCGAGAGCTATGCCGGCGGTAGCATTGCTGCCGATAAGGTTATCCATGACGGACTGGTCGAAGGTGATAAACCAGACAAAAAAGTACCTTGCTCGAAATAGTGACGATCCTTCACCGTAAAAATACAACCGTCAAGAAATGCGGACGTGGGACTACTTCAGGGAATCCGTGTCAAAGGTTTCATAGACTGTGATGGGCAGGACATGTGGCACGCATGACTACTTCAGGGAATCCGTGTCAAAGGTTTCATAGACTGTGATGGGCAGGACATGTGGCACGCATGGGAAATGAAAGACGTGCATGGTTGCGATTGTAGGAAAACGAGAGGGAAAACGCCCGGTTCGTAGACTAAGAATGAGGTGGGAGAATGATATTAACCATAATTTGAAGGAAGTAGATTATACAAGGAAAAAAAAAACTAACTCATTTTAGGGATGTATGGAGAGCTTATGTCCGCGCGGCCATGAACCTACGGGCTCGATAGTGCCAGTGAATTAGTTATTTAGATAAACTGTGTCCCAATCAATTTCCGATCCTTATTTGATCGGTACATTGGGTACTGGATCCAGATACATTTCTCTTATTTTCTTACGTGTCTTCGTTATTAATTTTGTACGATGTTGTTAATTTGTTACAAATAAAAATGTGTTAATATTTGAAGCAAATAACAAAATTAATTAATATGAAGCGAACACCAAATTAAGCAACCATCAATTTTTAACTTTATTGACGTATTGAAAGATTTTTCAATCCGAATTTTACATTTTATTCTTTAAAAATAAAAATCCCTATTCAATTTTAAAACTGGTTGAGTATGAAATATAAAAAAAAATTAAGAACAGTCTACACTTTTATTGTTTTTTTTTTGTTTACAGACCCTGCTTTCCTTATCCGAAATTGCTCGTCTGAAACTCTCTATAGCCAGGTAAAATACATCTGTTTAATCAATTTATTAACTAACTTACTAACACTGTCGAACTCAGAGTTCATGGCCGCATAGACGTAAGCACTCCACATATCTCTATCCTGAGCTAATATTTTCCAATAATCCCCTTATAATTCACCTCCTTCAAATCATAGTTAATGATATCCTTCAAATCATAGTTAATGATATTCTCTCACATCATTCTTGTCCTACTCTACTGGGCACTTTCCCTATGGTTTTCCTACAAGGAGTTTCCATGTACCTCTCTAATTCTTCATTCGTGCCACATATCCTCCTATTGCAGTCTATAAGACGTAACTTTTTTTTACAACTCTTTTCCATAAATATAATGTAAGCTGACTTATCTGGTATTCTCCATTCCCCTGTTTATTCGTCTCTCTTTGGCCCAACATATTTCGTAAGTACTTTATTCCCAAATACTGACCATCTTTTGTTCTCCCTTAAAGTAAGAGACTCTGTTTCACATTCATAAACAATGTAACTGGAAAAATAACCGACAAACTATTTTTGTTTAACTTTTTTTAGAGAAGTTGGGATGACAAGTGTCCCGTATGAATATGGCTTGTGCCAAGGAAAGTTCCAGATATCCATCATTACATTTTTAGATAGTGAGTTGATTAATTCCAAGATAGATTTCTGAGTTTGCCGTTTTCATACCTTTGCGTTCATGTAGATTATCTGATATTGGCATTGTGCCAAGAACAGATTCCAAGTAATGTATTTATTCTTTACAATACATTCATAAAAACTATCATGCATTAATATGAGGCAACATCCGGAATGCCATCTATGTGCACGGCATTAAACTATTTCCTAAGGCTTGTATCGTGTGGGCTTCATCATCACGGCCATGAATCTAAAAGAATGGATGGCAGCTGAGATTTCTTTTTCTCTCTAACTTCATCACCTTTCCAGACCATTTAGCGTCGCTGCTTATAAACAGTTTCTTGCATTCCCGCGAGAGTTGGCAGTGGGATTCTACATATGCACACAGTCACCAAGTGCTGAAAGACAGATGAGCAAACAAATAGAAATCCTAAGTTTGTACTAGCTTTGTTTCTTTACTGAGAATCTACGTGGTCTCGGCGTAGTCACTTCACACTATCTCGAATGTTGTGTTTTCCTTAAAGACCGTTTCCACACAACAAAGTTGATGATATTGTAGTAGTCAACAAGACGCCAACTAACTTATGCACTTCCTGGAAATATATTTACAGTAAACAGTTAATGCAAATTATTTTACAATACGATCTTGTAAAAGTTCGTAAATGTTGAGGAATCACTTATAAAATAAAACAGTACGATACACTTTAATAACATTTTAAAGTTCAAATAAGTGTGTAGTTTTGTGGCCCCACGCCACGCTGTAGCCGAGTGGTTAAGGCAAGATGCCTTGGCGCAGAACGGGACTTGCGCTGGTTTGGATCTCCCTGAGGGAAGACATTTTTTAATGGAATTTCAGCCAAAACGTGATCGGTACCCACCCAGCATCGTGAGGAATCTGGGCAAATGCATTACCTTATTTCTAGTTAGGAAAAAATAGTTTGATTCGCACTTAAAGGTGTTGAAAATATGTGATTGCGGGATCTAGTGGGCCGTCACCAGGGAACTGGCACGTGGCTCCGAGCCATAGCAATAAAAAGGGGCAGAAGGGGCTAACGGGAGGGTTTTAGTCTCCCCTTGCAGCCGTGGACCCAACCCTAAAATAACGGTATGTGACATGAGAGTAGAACCTGTAGTGTCGGATCCGGTACGACGATCTACAACTCACATAATGTAGAGTTGACTTAATTCCACTCATCCATAATATACTGGGATAGCGCAATGAATCTTTCAAGAAGCGGTGCTCAGGACAGTATCCTCGCCCAGTCAGAATAAATAACTATCTAGATGAAATGTTTTGCTAAAGAGGGGATAGGAATATTTAACTGATTATTATTCTCGTTACAGAAAAATGAATCTGCAAGGGGTCTCAAACGTATAATAATAGGCCACTAGATGGCTGAGAAGTGTAAATAAATTATTTTCAAATGGGAAACCATGGTCGGAAATGCACATAAAAACTTACATCTCATAGCAACATCAACCGCTTACAGTGTTCAAAGTGGCGACCACCAATCATGGCAACGGTTTATATTATTTTGCGGAATAACTTTTGAATATCCCTAGTGATTGCTGTATAACGAGACATCAAGCCACAACGATAACGATGTCGCTGGGGATTGACACACCAATGACTTGATATGCCCCCATAGGAATAAATATACCATCAATCGTCAAAATAGTAGGTAGTTTGTTTGCTATGAAGACGAAATAATCTACAATTACTTTCATCACACACGATATCGTGGGGTCTGAAATATTTATCTACGACCATTGATTCCCTTGTCAGTCGCGGTGGGTTTAGTTGTTATGTTCCCAGCCTCTAGTCCGAGGGTCGCGGGTTTAAATCCGACCGTGGTCAATGGATATTTTAGATAGAAAAATCTAAGGAACAAATCCTCCGGGAGGGACTTTAAGCCTTGGGCCCCGAGTATGAAGATTTTCAGGCTGGTAAAAAACCCCAAACCTGAACAAAAAGGTCTCTGTGCAAAATTTAACCGATTTTCATCCATCCAAGTAATACCTTAGTTGCCTACCAGATGTCTCATTGAGGCGATGTGCTAATCACATGTCACTCGATATCTGTAGACAAATAAGCGTAACTTAATTAGTTTGGTTAAGAAACTCACTCTAGGGAGCACCCATGTCCCTATCTGGGACGTATGGGGAATATACACACATTTTACCACCAAGTTAACTCTGCACGGGCGGAGGGAAATGGTTTTAGCGCTAAAGTCGCCGAAGTACTGAATCTATAGAAGGGATGTAGGGGAAGACTGTACATTGGAACACGTACTGAAATGGTTCAACTTTAAGTGTGGGCGGAGAATCCCTAAACACGTTTGAAATATCTTAAATATGACCGTCAAATTAGTCATTTAAGAACGGGGCGCTCAAACGGTCGGATCATTTAAAAATCACAGTATTTGTCGTCTCTCCGTATAGCCTCACAATAAATCACAAGTGACAACATGTAATGAGAAGGGCCATCCCATTCCTATACGTAACCCCAATAGCAACAGGGTTGTAAAATTAGTAATTTTGCCATTCACCGCGTAGAAAGGCGGACCATTAAAATCCATAATATTTGTCAGCTCTCTACCTGCCAGACATAGAACATATACAGAGGACAGGAAGAGGCAACATAGTAAAGAAGAGAAAGAGAAGGACAGCATGTTAGTTAACGTATTTTCCGCCTACACAGTTTACTTAGATGAGTAGTACACACTAATTCCCTTATAAGGTTTTCAGTATACAGTCCGCAAGCATCTGAATAATCCTGACTCTAAAGGTTTGAGACACACTGTATAAAAAAACCTGTAATTCCATATGTAACTGAAAATTGTGATTCCAAGTTCGACCTGGTGGATAGAATTGTTGAGACTTACGACAAAAGTCATAGAATCGGAACGGAAGCGAGACACTGTCATTTATAAGCAAAAACTTTTGTTAGCGGCGCGAGCACGTATCGTACAATACACGTATGATATTCATATAAAATGCATGGTTGCCAGATGTGACATTCGATATGTGAAGTGAAACCACGTCGTTTTCTACACCGCAACCAGGAGACACGATCTCTTGCAGAGAATTCAACAATATCCGTTTTATGGGGGGGGGGGGGGGGGGGGGAGGGGGACATTGCATATTTTCTTGTTATATTTACAAAAACAAAAAAAAGAAATGCATATATATTTCCTTAAATTCCTTAGTTGACATTTCAGAGACCTAATGTTTCACAATTAACTAGTGATTTAATCATATTTGAAGAGAAAAATTATATGCTCAGACCGGGACTTGAACCCGGGACCCTTGGTTTTCTAGTCCAAGTGCTCTACCATTTGAGCTACCTGAGCATGTACCGATCTAAACGCAAATCTTTCTCTAAATACGTTGTAATTCCCGCCCACCAAATGCTTTGAAGCCTTTGCTTCTATCTTTGCAAATGGCGGCTCCTTTATTAAGAAGACATATTTGGGAATTATACATTACATTATAAATTCCAGTACGGCTTTTTTCGAAGTTTTTATTATTAATTTCATACATCTCAATGATGGATAAATCATATTTGAAGAGAAAAATTATAGTGATTTAATGCTTGTTCATCCAATCATAGGAAAACACCCACTTTACTCGGATCTCCTAAAGTTCAAGTCTGCTACATGACAACTATAATAACGGTGAGAACAAGCATATATATAGTATAACCTGTCTTAGCCGGAACATTTATAAGAAGAAAACCCGTAGAGACGGAAAAGAATCCTCCAGAACGGTACGATTTTATATGTAAAATCGTCTTGTATAAGCCGGAAACCTTCATAACGCGGAAACGGAATGATTTTTAAAGTATCAATAGTTAATTTTTACCTCAGTAAGACGGAAAATTATTCTTAAGCACGTTCTAATTACAGTATTAATGACCACACGTGAAAATTCTGCATATGACGCTTTCTGCATTATATCGGGACCCTAGCGGTGAGAGGCGAGCATCTAACCACTTGCGCCTATAAATCTTAGTACTATTTTTATAAAATAAAATATCATTTGTTAAAAGAGTACTATTAGGGATGTATTTCCGTTTGATAACAAATTCTTCAGTTTGTTTCCGATAGACACAATAGATTGCCAGTCTCTGACGTCGGATGAACGAGAATTCCATGTATTAGCATGTGAAACTGTAAAAGATTGTAATGGGTAGAGTGATGAAGGATATAAAGAACAATGTGCTGATGGGATCGGGTGCCTAATTTATGTGTAACAGAGTCAAAAGAAGCGGTGTGATAAATAATTAGGTGATGATGTGTATAGTACCATTCTATAGAGACGAGATAAAGAACGGATTGTTCTAAGATCTCGTAGAGGAAGCCATGACAATTGTTCCAAGGACGGCGTAACGTAATAAAATCTGCGAATACCACGAAAGAATTATGAACACGTTTTAGGGTAAAAAACACTATTTATGTATGTACAAAGTGCATCACAATAATCATAACGGGGCATTGCAAAGGCTTCTATTATTATTTTCATTGGACCTAATGGTAAACACATTCTTATGCGATTTAATCAATGAATTTTTGAGAAGATAGCTTGCAAGTGTTGTTCGTTACTTGCTATTACCCGGCGTGCGTTGCTACGCCTAATTAAATTAAATGTGTTTTTATGTTTAGTTGAATAAGTAAAAATAAAAATAATTATTAATTTATATAGTTTATTTATTTATTTATTATTATTTTTTTTTATTTATTTATTTATTTAGCCTGGTGGAGTTAAGGCCATGTGGCCTTCTCTTCCACTCACCAGAACAAGCATATGTTACATATGAATACAAAAAAAAATACATTAATAGTCATATAAAACAGGACAAACATATGTTACACATGAATACAAAAAAATTACAATAGTAGTCATATTAGACAGGACAAACATGTTACATATGAATACAAAAAAAAAGTTACAATAATAGTTATTGAACAATTCATTATCTGTCATATTGAATAATAATTTATAGATACTCCGTGTAGAATACTTGGCGTTGCCTGGGAATGTAGTTATCCCGATCAATGAGCTAAAAAACAAAAGTCTTTATTGTGAATTATCCGTAGAAGATACACACATGCTGTCGCGGACTATCTTGCACTTTTTTTTTCAAGATATTCAATTCTGCGTAAATCAATTTGGTGTATATGTTATGGTTTAGGCAGCGTAAGGTATTTAAGCGTCCAAAAAGCTACTTTTTTAGTGTACGGATGCCCTTTTTTTTTTTTTTTAGTTCCGGCCCTATAGTACGTTGGGTAAAAAAATCTCTAAAAAATGGAAAAAAAAACCTGATTCAAATCGGTCATGAAGTTTTTGAGTCCATAAAGGACGCGGAAACAAATAGATTTATATTCATTTGTATATATACATATTCTAAATTTAGATTTCTTGTCAATAAATACGCCCAACTTTTTTACTATTTCACTTATAAAGTCTGATTCATTAAAACTATTATTTTTTTTGAAGGCAGAATAAAATAATGCAGTATAAACTGTCTATATCTAGCATTAATTTTCGGTATTTTTGGACTAATATTCTCAGCAGTTACATTAATTTACATTTCCATGCAAATTGTTATAATAGTCCACCGCTGTGGTCTCGAGGTAGAGTGCTGCCTTGTCACGCAGCGGGCCCGGGTTCGATTCCAAGTCGGGGCAGGCTCCGGTTTAGGTTTTTTCGGGGTTTTTCCTCACCTGTAAGACAAATGTCAGGAAGTTTAGGGCCCAATGGTCCCCGAAAATCATCCGGTCATCATCGTCATGCTTATTATCATCGCCATCCTTCACCGGTGTGGAAAGCAACGAAAGCTACCACACCTATAATCCTCTAGTAAAGCTGCAAAGCATAGCATGAAAATGCTATGACTGCAGTGAAAGACCTGCCCTCGGGTAGAATTACTATGGATTGATGATTATAATCTTAATATGCCAGATTATAAAATAGTTATTCAGTTATTGAACAAAATAATAAAAATAAGTTAATAATAATAATAATAATATTATTATTATTTGTATTATTATCATTATTACAATCCTACAAATTATGTTTAAGAAGAAGACTATGAATATAAATAACTAACTGACACTGTCGAACCTGGAGGCTTATGGCCACGTGGAGATAAGCTCTCCACACATCCCTATTCTGAGCTAATGTTTTCCAAAATCATCCATATAACTCAGAGGCACTGATTGTCTTGAGGTTCTTTTACAAACCAGAAAATACTGTTACGTAGTCTTCTCCAGTGACATGACTGTTCATCTCTCTTCGGTCCAAAAATTTTCCTATGAACTTTATTCTTAAATACTCGTAATCTCCCCACCGACGCGACGCCTTACATAGAGTAATCGTTACCCCAAAATACGCGTTTCGAGAGAAAGATGCAAACCCGTGACACGAAGCTTTTTAAAGTGTCACCGGAAAAAAAAGAAAAAAAACTCTTTAGTTGATGAGAGAAGGAAAAGAAAAAAAAAGAAGTAGGTTTCCTATTTTTTTTCACTGTGCTGGTACTGAGACACGAATTCGGAATCGTACTCAAACAAGATCAAGTGTTATAACGTTCAACAGTCACAACGCTACCTGGTACTAAAGATCTAAAAGAATATTTCACAGTTAAGTGTTGAGTTTTGACGAGTTCCTATCTCCCTAAATTCAATTTGGCAGGTTAGGGTCCCAGTCTGCAATATCCGGCCATGGATATTGTGAAGCACTGCAAACTTTCTAACACAGAATACCAATTTAATTTTCTAGGAGTAATTGAAGAATTCAGCTGGATTTTTATTAACATCAGGAAACCGTGGGCAGGGATGGGGCAAAGAACTTTCTCCACTTTCTCTCTCCCGCATATTAACCAAGCGAAAACAGGAGCAAGGCTCATTCTCCTACTGCAAGGAAATTTCTATTACCAAAGACTTCTTTTATTAACAAAATTCCAGAACTAGCGTACTAATTAGTGGGTAAGTCTATAATGTTACGTAAAGTTATAGAGCATCTGTGAAATTACACCGTAAATCCTCTCGGTATTATTCTCATTACTAGAGAACGAGAAAAATAAAAAGTTTACTGAATTCTCACGGCACTGGTATGTGTGAGAGACTGCAAATTCAGTTAACAATATAGAAAAAGTACAATTCGTTTGTTTACATCTGCCTTATAAATAACGAACACACTGGCACTATCGAACGTGGATACCACGAGGACATAAACTCTCCATACATTCTCTTTTTCGCATAGTAACTGAAAGATTTTCAATTTATTTTGTAGAGAAAATATATAAAACTATTATTCTGCCAGTTATATTATATGGGTGCGAAACATGGACTCTTACTTTAAGAGAGGAAAGGAGATTGCGAGTATTTGAGAATAAGGTACTTAGGAAAATTTTTGGACCAAAGAGAGATGAACAGACAGGTGAATGGAGAAGACTACTTAACAATGAACTGCATGGTCTTTATGGGAATCCAGATATAATAAGAACAGTTAGGCCTAAGTCTCGTAGACTGCAATGGGCAGGACATGTTGCACGTATGGGGAGTGAAAGACTTGCATGGAGGCTTCTTGTAGGAAAGCCAGAGGGAAAACGCCCAGTTGGCAGACCAAGAATGAGGTGGGAGAATAACATTAACTATGTTTGGGGGAGGTGGATTATACAGGGAATGATTGGAAAGCATTGGCTCGGGATAGGGATGTATGGAGATGTTATGTCCGTGCGGCCATGAACCTACGGGTTCGATAGTGCCAGTGAGTAAGTAAGTAAGTAAGTAAGTAAGTAAGAGGGTTTTATTTTTGATGAATATTACTTTATTATCTTCAAATTTTAGTCCTGTAATTTTCCTTAAAAATGTCCTGTTCTTTATCATTATTATTATTATATAAGTTACCAGCTAATACACGGCTACACTAATACTCCTAAATAAATGAACATGAATGTGCTTTTATGTTTAGTTGAAAAGTAAAAGTAAAAATAATTATAAATTTATATTTTTTTAGTTATCCTGTGCTGATTACCCGGCGTTGCCTTGGAATCTACCTATTCCGATCTTCTTGACATAAATGAGCTGAAATACGAAAATTAATGTGTTTTATGTTTAGTTAAATAAGTGTAAGGAAAAATTTATATCGTAATTATTTTTAGATATCCCATGCTGTTTACCCGGCGTTGTCCGGGAATCTACTCATCCCGATCTTCTTGGCATAAATGAGCTGAAAGGCGAAAATTAATGTACTTCTTATGATTAGTTCAATAAGTAAAATGAAGAAAAAAATAGAAATGTATATAGTAATTATTTTAAGATTCCCCGTGCTGATTACCCGGTGTTTCCCGGGAATCTACTTACCTCGATCTTCTTGGCATAAATGAGCTAAAAGACAAAATTCGTTATTGTGAGTTATCCGTAAAAGAATACCGCCGTGTTCTGCTATGCTTGCACAGGAATCTACGTACATGTCTCGATCTTCTTGGCATCAATGAAAGATAAAAATTGTTATTGTGAGTTATCCGTAAGAGATAAACATATGCTGTCGCGGACTTTTTGTAGAGCTTTTCGAGATATTCAATTCTGTGTACATTAATTGTGTGTATTTGTAATGGTTTAGGCAGCGTAAGCCATTTAATCGTCCAAAGAGCTACTTTTTTCACGTTTTCCACTACAAAGTGGCGATTTTTAAGGGTGAAAGAGTTGAGTATCACAACTCTCTTATAGCCTATGTTTATCCCGGGAATCTCCTGAACATTTTGCAAAGAGCCCCATCACAATCGGATCAACAGTATGGCCGCACATGAAGCACGAACAAACAAACAAACATTTTTATATATTAGAAGATTAGATTATTATTTTCTAAATATTGTATGGGCCATAATCACTGGTTAAAATTTCAGAAAATATGTTATCTAAAGGGTAAAAATCAAGCTGTAGCTGGTTACGTCAAATTGACGCAATCGGCTGAACTCTTCGATCATTAAGCACGAGACATTCCTTATAGTGTCAAAAGTGTTAATGATTAATTGCTTCTGAAAATTAATGCAATAATAACATTATTACGAACTTTATGCCTTAATGAGGTTTAATATAATATATTGTTTAATTATGTAGTGGGAACAAAAATAGTAATAGAAGATAAAGTGTTTGAACAGTGGTATAACTTATGAAGAAGAACAAGATATAAATAAGAAAATGCAGAAATGTCAACAAATTTGTGGATTAATCAGACGAACATTGAGGAACAAAGTAAGAATGGATATGCAGCTAAAATTTTACTCAACGATGGCACTACCAGTGGCGATGTATGGAAGTGAGGCATGTGTCCTGAAGGAAAAAGAAAAAAAGTAAAATTCAGGCAGCGGAAATGTGATTCCTACGGGCTGTGAAAGGTTGTACAAGTGAAGAACATATTAGAAATGAGCATATTAGAGAGGAACTAAATGTAAAACCACCAACAAATTGAAGAAGACGGGAACAATTGGATAGAACATCTGCAAAGAATGACAGAGGATAGGATACCAAAGATGGCACTGATGTATAATACTGGAGGACAGAATCGATAGGAAAACCAAGAAAGCCCTGGGCTGACCAGATGTGAGATCGGAACAGGCAAAGACCTAATCCGTGAAGGATGATGATGAATTCAATAGTAGTTTTAAGTATGTGCGTTGTTTATCAAACAAAGAGGAAATAAAATGGCATCTGTTATCCAATGTTGTTATTTCCTTTGTAACATACAATAATATATTCTGGAAGATGTCCGGTTTCTCCGACAAGAAATACGATATTTATGTTGATAGAAACCTCTTGCCTGATAGCACGAACTGACAGGCGTATATTTGCGATAAAACATTATTTAAATTAAGATTCTGCAATAGAGTATACAAACCGGTAAAAATTTGGTAACCTATTGTTACCATTACATATTTCAATGTGTCAGCAGAGTGGCATTTTCGTGTCCCATTGCATGAACAAATGTATGTGACGATAAAGCTGATACATACTGACCGCGGAAGTCAGTAATTTTATTCAACGATGATTTTTGGCGTTCACACTTACAAATTCATTATATAATGGAAATGGACAACTAGTGACAAATGAAGGAAATTTTGACAAAGTGGCTGATTTTAAGTATCAAGGAACAATAATTAAAAATAGGAATGAGATGCACAAAGAAATTAAACATAGGCTCAATTATGGAATTGCATGCTATTATGCATTGCAGGGACTTATGTCTTCCCAACTCCTTAAAAAAACGTTAATCTGAAAATATATAAAACAGTTATTCTCCGAGTTATATTATATGGATGCGAAACATGGACTCATTCTTTAAGGGAGGAAAGAAGATTACGAGTATTTGAGAATAATGTTCTTAGGAAAATTTTTGGACAAAAAGAGGTGAACAGACAGTTGAATGGAGAAAGCTGAATTAAATGTATAAAAAGCCAGATATAATAAGAACAGTTATGTCTCGTAGGCTACGATGGGCAGGACATTTGGCACGAATGGGGGATCAAAGAGAGGTGCATGGAAGCTTCTGGTAGGAAAACCAGAGGGAAAACGCCCAGTTGGTAGACCAAGAATGAGGTGGGAAAATAACATTATCCATGATTAGAGAGAAGTAGATTATACAGGGCTTGATTGGAAAACATTAGCTCAGGATAAGAATGTATGGAGAGCTTATGTCCGCGCGGCCATGAACCTACGGGTTCGTTAGAGCCAGTTAGTTAGATGTTCTTTAGCAATTCAGGTCATTATCGTCGCAGTACAAATCTGATTGTGAAATGGCAAAAAAAGTTTTCTCAGAGGATTCATTATGTAGGCTTGAGTTTTTTTTTTTTTTTGCGTGCCATACATCTGCGTCACGGATTCACGACTTTACTTATCTCCCGGTAGAAGCCATCTTCGTAGATTTATACTCTTAAAATCCAGGAACTCTTCTTGGTTTTAAACCGCGAACCTCGGAACCAGAGATGAGCATGGTAACCATTAGTAGGGGGCCTTCACTAGGGCCGGCACTCGTGCAAGTGTGTGTAGTATTTGTACAACTCACAAATCACGACCACAAGACAATTATTTAGATGGTATTAAAAATATTCAGAATTAAACATAAATGAACAAAAAAATAATGAAGTACAAGCTTTTACATATCTTGAAAGTACAATTAATATAGACGGAGGTGCATTATAAGATGTCCAGAATTGTATCAAATAAGCAAACGGAGCATTTTTTCAGTTATACACAGTTTGGAAGAATACAAATATTTCAGTCAAAAGATCCAACTACATAACACAAATGTAAAATCCGTTTTATTTTACGGAAGTGAAACGTGGAAGATGACCAAAGAAATAATTAATTTGCTCCAGGTGTTTGTGAATAGGTGTTTACGTCGGATGGCCTGATATAATCTCAAACCAAGAACTATGGCGCAAATCTGAGAAAACACATATCGAGAAACAAATAAAGGAAAGAAAATGGCGTTGGATTGGACATACTCTACATAACCTCAAACTGCAATAGAAAGATGCGCACTGAACTGGAATCCTCGATGTTCAAGTAGGAGAGAAAGAACAAAAATTACTTGGAAGAAGACTACTGAATGAGAAATACGTGAAATGGGAAAAACTTGGTTGGAGATAAAGAGGTAGGCAGATGGTAGAGCTAAATGGAGAAATTTCATTGCGGCCTATGCTCCAGCTAGGAGCGAAATGATGATATTGTTTAAAAACATTAGATTGTGCCACTTTCATTATACCATATTATGGGGGATGATATGTTTCTGTAGCGTTAGGAAATATTCGTACTGCTACAGGCTCCAGAAGTACATTGTGTCATGCCTATGATCCATTAAAAAAATAGTTACATTTAGCAGAGCTTCAGGTACCCAGAAGTAAGTATATCATGTCTGTGAGCCATTTATAAAATGGTCAAATTTAAGAAAATATAAAAGTACCCAAAAGATCAGTGTTTCATACCTATGAGAGATTTATAAAAATTATGAAATTTGGCATAATTACAGGTACCCAAAAGTACAGTATTCTATGCCTATGAGCCATTTATAAAATTGCCAAATATAGCACAATTTCAGCTAGGTAAAGGTACAATGTTTTATGCCCATCAGCTGTTTATAAAACTGTTAAAGTGAAAGCATTTTTCCATAGATATGAAGTGACTACAAAGAATGATGTAGACCTACTAGTCCTCATTGGAATAACATGGATTGTTGCATGCATGTATCGAGTTTTCGGTATCTACGAGATGTTTGAAATGAAGTTGAAGGTATGATGTCATTAAAATAACCTTACAACGATCATATGGAACTTTATGTTCATTTACATATCCTGAAATTAACATTATAAAATGCAGTAAAGTCATGTACTTATAAACGTTGATATTGGAACCCAACAGAAAAGTTAAGAGTGCAAATTTGTAAGTCTGTATTGACGAATATGAAGATCTGTGGTTACTTAATTTATCATTTCTGCTTGTATGAATTTGGTAAAAAATGTAAAAATTAATATGTGGCCGATATTACCTTTTACATTTGAGTTGTATACTAGTGCTATTTATATGGCGCATGTTTCACTATATGAAATATTACAATATTAACACACGTTAGTGTCTCAATTTGATATTTTGGTATTGTGAAGTCAGAGTTAATCATTTCTCTATTTTCCACATTCTTTAGGCGATATTTCTTGAGTTATTTGAGATCGAAAGACAAATTATATGACTCTGATAAATAATTACAACCATAGTAGGGCAACTATTAGTGTTTATATTATTTGAAATAATTATTTTTCATTATCTCTGATTGAGATCATTCTCAAATCTGTTACCAATAAATAGAAAGTCACATTCATAATAGAAAAAAAACTTGCACTCTCTATATTATTTGAAGTCCTCTAATTCCTTTATGTATATGGATATAGCAACGACATGAAACTGAAATTTGGTATCAATATTTAATATGGTTAAAAACATAACATATTTCATGAAGATCTGCCTGGTAATATGTATACATACAGCTAAGACAGGAACTGAAATAGGTATCAATATTTAATATGGTAAAAAAATATATTTCATAAAGATTGGCCAGAAAATATATTGGCATATAGATAAGACACGGAGCTAAAATTTGGTATCAATATTTTATGTGGTCATAAAATATGACACATTTCACAAAGATCGGCCAGATAATATATATATATATATCCCATCCATCCATCCATAGTAATTCTGCCCGAGGACAGGTCTTTCACTGCATCACAGCATTTTCATGCTATGCTTTGCAGCTTTACTATGGAATTATAGGTGTGGTAGCTTCCCGTTGCTTTCCACACCGGTGAAGAATGATAATGATAAGGATGATAGCGATGGCCGGATGATTTTCAGAGACCGTTGGGCCCTAGTCATCCTGACATTTATCTTACAGGTGAGGAAAAACCCCGAAAAACCTCACTCAGGAGCCTGTCCCGACCGGGAAACGAACCCGGGCCCGCTGCTTGACAAGGCAGCACGCTACATCGAGACCACAGCGGTGGACTAAATATATTGACACTAAAATTTGGTATTAATATTTACTTTAATATGGACAAAGTTCATAAAAATCTTTCAGAGAAGTTACGGAAAGTTACATTAAAAAAAAAGTTCTTCTTGGTGACGTGAAAGTTTAGCATCCTCTAACTACGTGCAATAGGATTTACCGTTACTGGATCTGTTTGCAGGCTCAGTATTTGCTAATATGTTACAAGTGAGCTGAAGGAAATTGTCGAGTGGGACGTGTTATATCTTAATGAAGTGTCCTATATTGTGTTGCTAATTAAATTAATTAGAATTCATGATCAATAACAGTTCCATTTTGCGCGTTTGGTCTGATGTTGGGCGTGGTACTGTCTTATCGCATGCATTGTCTCATGTGAAGAGCTATGTTTTCACACTAGTGATAAAGCACATTTCAACAAACGAAATATTTATTGATATTTCGTTTGATGCTGTTATATGAAAATATATTTTAGGAGACAAACAAAATAATCTTTGCGATATTAATATCATATCATTTTCTACAGGACATGTCTTTCAGTGAAACTATTCTCTTCTTCTGCTACGTCTTTCACTGATTGTATGGGCATTCTGTAATTTCTTTACCTCTTACAAAACAGTATTTTTTGACCTTGTTTTTAATGCAATCAAAATATATATGTACTTGTGCAATATATGATCAAAATAGGATCTTTCTGCTCTTGGTTCTGAAGACTAATGACATATATTTCTCAATTTCATCTAATACTTGCTGGTTTGTTTTCTATCTGTCCAATTTATTATAAGTAATGCCACGAGTGATTTCCAAATTATCGATAAATTCACGACTCACGAAGTGAGGAGTGAAGAGTGACATTTGCTAGGACTATTTAACGAATAAAATTAAGCTGTTTATTCAGAAATCATTATTTAAATAAAGTTATTTTAAAATATTTATATATTTAATGTAAACGGTGATGTTTGAAAACAAATTAGAAAAGATTGGTACGCTTCATTTGCTTCTTTTGTTCATCACTGCAACCAGATTATATGATTATTGTCAAAGGAACGCAATATTTTAAGAATGCGCACTCTAGTGGAGAAAAAATGAAACAGATCAAACTGTATATTAATTCATTTCTGATGTCCTATTGTGTAAATAGGACAATTATATCTTTCTGGAAAAAGAGAAAATACATTTAAGAAAGTGCAAACAGTGTCTTTTTGGTGGTATAATCAATTGCTACAATTGTTTTTATATTAACTCCCGCATGCGCTATGTGTTGACATTCATGCACTATATACACTATATGTACAATCTGGTAGTCGTATTTCTTATAGTCAGTCACTGCAAAATAATGCTATGACCTATTCATAATGTTAAAAAGGAGGTGTTTCCTTTATTATGATAAACTTTAGTTGGTAAATTCTAGGCGAAACACGACTGTGATTGGTTGTAAATAAAAAATCATTGGCATGTGATTGGTCATTGACTCCCATTTGGGGCATGAGTTAAATATTCTTTGTTAATGGTGTTCAGAATAACACTCCTGTTGCAGCCCGTCTACTTATATCTGTTTTGACTGAATCGAACTTTCACGCTCATACCTCACTCCAAATATAAGATTTTATAAATTGTTTCCCATTCGGTATATTTATAGTATATATACACATACATAAAGGGTGTTCCAAAAAAACACCGACAGCGGAGATGAGGTAGTATGTTGAGATATGTTGATCATTTTTAATAAGGTACCAATGTCCGGAAATAATGCATTTTCACACTATGACTAGTTAATTATGTCGCCAGATCAGTGTTAGTTCGAAGGGTTTGAAGACTCATTAATTGACTACACCTCACAGGTACGGAACCTATGATACGTGGCTTCGCAACGGAATGTGGCTGCAACATGACGGAGCTCCAGCTCACTTTGATGCCAATGTAAGGAGACATTTGAATACCACATATCCAGGTCGAAGGATTGGTCCATAGCTTCCGAGATCACCTTATCTTAAACCTTTCGAATACTTTTTGTGAGGCGACATGAAACAGTCTGTTTATCAGACTCCAGTAGTAATCCACGCTACTACAGAAATAATTCAAACGCGGCCAGGCATATTTGAACGTGTGCGCCAATCACTACACCGCCGATGTACGCTCTGCAATGAAATGGGAGGTGGATATTTTGAAAACTTGATGTGACAGTGACAGTATTGTTAAGTATTGAGTCTTGAAATCCAACTAACGCAACTCTTTAGAAGTTAGCTGTTCATAGTGTGAAAACGCATCATTTCCGGACATAGGTACCTTATTAAAAGATGATCAACACATCTCAATATACCACCTCACCTCCGTTGTTGGTGTTCTTGCAACACCCTGCATATATATAGCTTTATTTTTTTCTGACAGAGTAAGGTATTAAGTTCGTGTCCATCACTCAACCAGGTAGACAACATTTATAATAATTAGTCTAATTCATAAATTATAATAAACATAAATTATTTCATGTTACATCTACAATACAATTACTATCTTGTCCTAATTTCTTATTTCCTGTAATTAATTCATGTTTGAAATTCTTTTAAAACGTGTATAAATGCGTTTAATATACATTGTGTATATTTTTCTCTATCATCTGTCGATATAGAAGGGTCATCTGTAACGAGGCCTATAATAAAGAGCAGTTTTCTTTTTCATTTATCTTTATATATTTAAAATGTTATTTTTAATTTTTAAAGTATCTATATAAATCGTATAATATAAAAGGAAAATGAGGATGAATAGTGTTTCTCCTTTAACACAATGATGATAGTAATTTTCACACAATCACCGTCCGGAAATTAGAAACCCATAACTGGAACAACAAAATTGTATCATGCACATTTAAAAAGTTGAACGATTAATAAAAGAAGATAATTCAATAAAATCTCTAACATACTTTTAAAAGTTCGATAAATAGCTTCCAAGCTTAAGCCAGCGTTTTAATTAGAGAATCCCTTTTCACACGAAAAAAAAAATCTGTATTAATGAAAATATTACTTTCCAGGGACACTTCATCCACTCCAATGACAACATACAATAAATAAATGGAATATCTTTCAATATATAAAGTTTCGAATACGTGGACAAGATTGCTTCTCATATCAGTTTATGACGGATAGAACCTAGAAATAGGACTTCTCTTTTTTTTTTTTTTTTTAATAAATGGATTGAATTACAACTAAATCCATCTCGGATATGCTCTGGGCGTGTAGACAAAATTCAGCATCCCTCCATTCTCTAAGATTGTGTACATGGCATTTCAGAATTACGAATTTGGGAGTAGGTCTAATTCAAATGTTCGTCTTTAATGAAATAGCCTATGCTTCATGTAAAGACAAGGATACAATTTCTGACACTTATTTCCCATATCTTGACAGCGCAAATAGAACGTCATTACCATGGGAAACTTGCTATCTACTATTTTTCTGCGTGTAAATATAGTACGGTAATCCTTTTCATAACCAAAGATTCTTGTTTGTAAATGCGATAATTTTAGCAACATTACTGATATTGGACATTCTAAATTCAACTGTGAAATAAAAATATACTAATTAACTAACTAACTTACTGGCACTATCGAACCCGTATGTTCATGGCCGCGCGGACATAACCTCTCCAACATCCCTATCCTGAGCAAATGTTTTCCAATCATCCCCTGTATAATGTACTTCCCTCTAATCATGGATAATGTTATTCTCCCACCTCATTCTTGATCTACCAACTGGGCGTTTTCCTTCTGGTTTTCCTACAAGAAGCATCCATGCACCTCTTTCATTCCCCATTTGTAGCACGTGTCCCGCCCATCGTAGTCTACGAGACTTAACTGTTCTTATTAAATCTTGGCTTCCTATACATACCATGTAGCTCACTAATATGTAGTTTTTTTTTTTCATTCACCTGTCTGTTCATCTCTTTTTGGCCCAACATTTTTCTAAGAATTTTATTCTCAAATACTCTAAAATATACTGCTTCCAATATTATATATAAATGCATATTCAAAAGAACTTCAACCTCTTTTTCCAAATATGGCTCAACTACTTTCGTTACAAATTAGCAACACGGTAAGTGGTAACAGAAAAATTTTTGCTTAACGTAAGTCCAACTCGGAGTGATTTGAAATCACTTGTTGTTCGAAGATATTACTTACTTACTCAGTGGCACCATCGAACCCGTAGGTTCATGGCCGCGCGGACATAAGCTCTCCATACAACTTATCCGGAGCTAATGCTTTCCAATCATTCCCTGTATAATCTACTTCCCTCGATACATAGTTAATGTTATTCTCCCACCTCATTCTTGGTCTACCAGCTGGACGTTTTCCTTCTGGTTTCTACAAGAAACCTCCATGCACGTCTTTTATCCCCCGTACATGCCACATGTCCTGCCCATCACAGTCTACGAGACTAAACTGGTTGACTGGTAGACAAGGCCTTAAGGCCTTAACTCTGCCAGGTAAAATAAAGCTATTATTATTATTATTATTAAACTGTTATTATATCTGGCTTCTTATAAAGACCATGTAGCTCATTGTTATGTAGTCGTCTCCATTCACCTGTCTGTTCATCTCTCTTTGGTCCAAACATTTTGCTAAGAACTTTATTCTCAAATACTCGTAATCTCCTTTCCTCCCTTAAAATAAGAGTCCATGTTCGAAAATATTGAAGAGGAAATTAAATCTACATGTGGTAAATATGTATGAACATGTTATCCACGTTATGGTATTTTGAAGTTTAGGCCTACAAAGAGGAGCAAATAATTTGTTAATTAAATTTTTAAAAAATAATTATAGTTGCAAATATGTTTCTCGTGTTGACAAATTCAAGTTTCAATTATCCTATATTCAGTTGTTTACGGTTATTGAAATTGAATTGGAGATGAGAACTCCATACTCAGTACAGGGAACGTATATACGGCGAATATCAACATTTTTTGGATGGACTTTACTCGTAGAGATTTGTATGGTATTATAGAAAGTAATATGCGTAGTACCTTTAAAATACTGATACATAAAATGTGTACTCAATATACATTCTAAAACACACAATTTTATACTTATGCAAAAGAAGAATGAGAGTTTTTTTCCTTCCGAGGTATGAAACGTTTGAAACCATAAGTTTTCGGACAGGCATTGATTAATTTTCTCCAAGTATTAGGCCAAGGCCTGTTACGATCCTATAGAAAATTTTCCCTCCGGCGTTTCATAGGACAGCCCAGTGATCTTCGTCCTCTTGGTATACAATTATAAATAGCTTTGGGGATCCGATTTGAACTCATTCTTTCAAGATGGTGTTTCCAATTTAGTTGGTACTGTTTAATATATTCCAAAATTGGCGTAGTCTTCAATTCTTTTAAGATATCGGTGTTCCTTTTCCGATCCCATCTGGTGTAACCCGCTGTTCTGCGCATGAATATCATTTCACAAGCCGTTATTCTGCTTTCATGTTGTTTTCTTAGTGTCCATGCTTCACTACCATAGGTCAACACTGGTCTAGCCAAAGTGTTATATAAACGTAACCTGGTGTTTTTTTTGTACAAGGGATGGTTTCATAACTTGATTAATAATTCCTAAACTTTTATTATAACTAGTAACTTTTTCAGGGATATCCTTTTCATCCCAGATAGAGAGATAATATCCAAGATATTTAAATTGATTAGATCTCTCTAAAATTTTATTCTGGAGACAGATTTTACTTTGTATGGGGTCCTTCCCATGAAATGCCATAATTTTAGTTTTGTTAATTGATATTTCCATATTAAATTTGGCACCTATTTTTTGTAAATTATAAATTGATCGTTGCAAATCATTTTCGGAAAGTGCCAGAAGAGCTAAATCGTCTGCAAAAAGAATAGCATCGAGTTTGAGGTTCCTATTGATGGGTATATATCCTCGTGATTAATTTTCTAAAACACGTAATGAGATTCATCTCTCCATGCAGTCTCAATCACTACTTCCCGGTCACTCACACTATTCCGAGAACAATGAAACGCAGAAGAGCCTTTGAACAATGACAGTAACCAATTTTCCACCATGAGAAAGAAGTACATGCCAAGATGTAGCAAATATACTCTATACGAAGAAAATCACTGTCTAACATATCTTACGTCGGTATGAATTTTAGACAGAATTGAACATTTTCCGCAGACAAGCCGTCCAAAGATACTGACTAGAAGATAATGTAGGGCAATTGTACAGAGGTTAAAAAATTCCCATGAATTTTTCCTATCAGAACTTCAACTGATATTAAAAAATATACTTGAGTGTACTAAGTGTATTCAATATGTATTATTAAACATTTTAAAATTAAAATAATTACTCCTACTACTTATTTTGAATTTTATCGTGGATCATGAGACGAGTGGAGGTTTCTTGTAGGAAAACGAGAGGGACAATACCCAGTTGATAGACAAGGAATGAGGTGGGAGAATAACATTATCCACGATTTGAGGAATGTAGATTATACAGGTTATATTATATGGATGCGAAACATGGACTCTTACTTTAAGGGAGGAAAGGAGATTAAAAGTATTTGAGAATAAAGTACTTAGGAAAATTTTTGGAACAAAGAGAGATGAACAAACAGGTGAATGGAGAAGACTACTTAACAATGAACTACATGGTCTTTATAGGAAGCCAGATGTAATAAGAACGGTTAAGTCTCGTAGACTGCGATGGGTAGGACATGTGGCACGTATGGGGAATGAAAGACTTGCATGGAAGCTTCTTGTAGGGAAGCCAGAGGGAAAACGCCCAGTTGGTAGGCCAAGAATGAGGTTGGAGAATAACATTAACTATGATTTGAGGGAAGTAGATTATACAGGGTATGATTGGAAAGCATTAGCTCAGGATAGGGATGTATGGAGAGCTTATGTCCGCGTGGCCATGAATCTACGGGTTCGATAGTGCCAGTGAGTAAGTAAGTAAGTAAGATTATACAGGGGATGATTGGAATATAGTAGCTCAGGATAGGGATGTATGCAGAGCTTATGTCCGTGCGGATATAAACTTACGGGTTCGATAGAGCCAATGAGTTAGTTAGTTATCGTGAAAATGAACATTTGGAAATTATAATGGTAATTCGTGATTGGTAGAATTGGTTATGAAGTATTTCACCTGAATATTCGCAGCACATTTCGATTAAAAGAATGGGGGAGAGGATTCAATCACGGAGAAATCTTCTTCCGTTACGAGTTACATAATTTGTAATGCGTAATTGATATTTTGTTCTGGGAATGTTGGAGTTGCAAACTCCCAGCAGCATTATAATGGATATAAACTACCTGCGATCTGAGAATTGGGGAATTAGGAGTTGGGCCGCATCAAGTTCATCTCTATATATGAGCTCTATAGATTGGAAGCTAATTGTTATTCAAACGGACATCGCTAGCCAATGGGATTGGACTCAACGTGTGTGAGTACTCACTGGTTTCCCGACTAATTTATGTTTGACGAATTAATTTGCTGGCTCATTGACTGATTGACTGGTTGGTTTGTTAGCTGTCTGGCTAGTTGGCAGACTGTCTGGTTGATTGGTTGGTTAACTGGCAGCGTGGTGTGCTAAAAGACGATTCACTCATTTGATGAATAAACCTTGGTTGGATGGTAGATGAAAGAAGGTTTGACTTGATACAAAGGTACAACGAATTGCCCTGCGATTGAACTGTATTCCAGTGTTTGATCAATTCATCGGTTCATCTCTTGAAGAGTGAGTGGAACCCCGGATTCCAAGGCTTGAGCCCAATTGCCCCTTTTGTTAAATTTTGAGTGTTGAAGTAATAGCTATTTCCGCTGCTGCGGGCTTTTTGGTCTATTTCGGCGTTTGCAATTTTACCAGGGGAAACCGCACAAAACCTTGGTCAAAATAGTCAGTCTCGGAACCTTGGTCAAATTTGACCTTTGTGTATGTGTCTGATGGTGACCATAAACAAGCCGCTGCTCCCTATCCTTTATTTCTCAAAATATTGTGTAGGCCTACAGGATTTCACTTGCTGAAAGATTGGTTAGCTAAAGAGTGGCAACCTTTAGTATTTATAATAAAAACAATCTAGATAGTTTCTCTGAAACTTGACATTTTCTTAAAATATATTTTTTTCCCCACTGTAGGGAGACTCATAAAATCAAAGTGTGACACATTTTACCTTGCTTGCTATACTGATGTGTACATATCCTACCCACTTTAGTTCCAGTTTCCTAATACATTTGTAAAATATATAACTTACTGTACATTGAAGTCAGATTTACATATATGTTTTGCATTGTTGTTGCTGCGTAACTCCCTTTACCTCTGATTAAAAAAGTAAAACAATTCGAGTGCTAATTTATAACTCTGATGCATTAGTCTACCTTATGAATACTGGACATAAACACTGTTAATGTACTAGAAGAACGAGGCTGTATGTTCCCGAAGTCAACATTGTACGAATTTTTTGTTGTTATTTCTGCACAATTATGTTTACTTTTGGTTTTAAGAATGCAAAAATTAGTATACGAAGTTTCATTGTCTTACGAACACTGGACAGTAAACATTGTATACGTGGCAGCAGAACTACTTGTTTCCACAATCAACCCTGGATAAATGAAACACTCATTCAAAGGGCCCTTCAAACAATAGAGTCTCAAACTACAGGGATTATGAACAGCGAGCGGGTTACAACTCTGCTACGTGTATATTAAGAATTTCCTTCAGACCAGATATAGCAGGTAATATAGAAGAATGAATAAAAAAAAGCATGATATTGCATCCAACTAAATCCTGCTACATCGAAGTGACAGTAATTAGGTCTAACATATAAGCGAGTTAATTAAGCAGATTTTAAAATATTACAATTTACGTACTTGATTATTTTTCCTACTACTAATAAATTTACATACAATTTCCATAAGACAGTTTATTAGTAATAAAATGGCACATTAAAGAACTAAGTGTGAAAGAATATGGTGATGTTAATTTACCACATATCGTTTGCATGACAATGACAGATCTACATTAAAATAGTAAAAGGATGGGCAAGTTCAGTCACCATCAGCTGGCGAGTAAAATACACAACCTTACATTCATACTAAACAAGGCGAATATGATTAGGATGATTATGATGGGCACATGGTGTTCGAGGACTACTTGGGCCTTAATATTTCCTGGCATTAGCCTTAAAAAAGACATAAAACAATCCAGACCGGAAATCAAAACTGGGTCCTCTACGTCTGAAGAAACAACGTTATCATTAGACCACAGCAGTGAAATAATATAATATATAAATGTGAATGTTTGTTTATTTGTTTGTTTGTTCGTTCGTACTTTATGCACGGCCATACCGTTAATCCGATTGTGATTTTTTTTTCAAAATGTTCAGGAGATTCCAGGGATGATCATAGGCTATCAGAGAGTTGTGATATTCACCCCTTCA
The DNA here is from genome assembly GCA_030220185.1 of Diploptera punctata. Lineage (NCBI taxonomy): Eukaryota > Metazoa > Arthropoda > Insecta > Blattodea > Blaberidae > Diploptera > Diploptera punctata. The sequence continues at coordinate 73,043 of JASPKZ010008181.1, forward strand.
CCCTTTGTAGTGAAATAAATAATAGTTTATTAGAAAACCGAACTAAAAAATGAAAATTATTTTAAGTTCCAACACGCTTGGGATAAAATTAAAGTGGTCAACAAAAAAATCATCTCCAACACATCTAGAATAAAACTAGAGTTATCTACAAAAAAATAATTTTACCATCAAAAGCGTGGGGTGCTTTTTATAGCTTTTATGTTATCTTCTTAGAGACTTTACGTTTACCTATATATGTTTATTATCAAGTATATTAATTGATATACAGCACTCCACGCTTTTGATGGTAAAATTATTTTTTTTGTAGATTCTCTAGTTTTATTCTAGATATGTTGGAGGTGATTTTTTTTGTTGACAACTTTAATTGTATCCCAAGCGTGTTAGAAATTAAAATTATTTTTCATTTTTAGTTCCGTTTTCTAATAAAGCGTGTTTTAGTTTTAATATCTTACAGAATAAGATAAAGTAGGTCCACCGCTGTGGTCTCGAGGTAGCTTACTGCCTTGTCACGCAGCGGGCCCGGGTTCGATCCCCGCTCGGGACAGTTTTTCTGGGTGAGGTTTTTTATCGGGGTTTTTCCTCACCTGTAAGACAAATGTCGGGAAAACTTTCAGGCCCAAACGGTCCCCGAACATATGGCCATCGCAATCATCATCATTCATATTCATCTTATCATCATCATCTTCCTTCATCGGTGTGGAAAGCAACGGGAAGCTACCACACCTATAATTCCCTAGTAAAGGTGCAAAGCATAGCATGAAAATACTATGATTGCAGTGAAAGACCTGCCTTCGGGCAGAATTACTATGGATGGAAGATAAAGTAAATATATTTCCATTCAATACTATTGTAGTATGAGCTAAAAGTAATACTCTACTAAAAAATCCTCCGGGCCGGATTTGAACCAGCGACCTATTGATTACTGAAATTATATTTCACTACAATCCACCGCTCTACCAACCGAGCTCTTACAACGACTGAGTAAGAAGTTGATAAGTCCGCAACCTATTATACCGGTTTATATTATTTTGATTTTCTGTTGATTCTGGCCAGAATTTTAGAAACATTTATGATATTATTGTATTGTCATTGGTCCTTTACAAGTATACAAAGTTTCAAGTCGATCCAATGATTTTACGTGGGTGAAAATCGTGTTGAAAGATTCCGTTACATAACTACACAAACTGTTTTTTTTTTCGATTTTCTAATGATTCTGGCCAGGATTTTGGAAAAACATGTATGAAAATATTGTATTGTCACTGGTCCTTTACAAGTACACAAAGTGTCAAGTAGATCCAATGATTTTAAGTGGGTGTAAATCGTGTTGGAAGATTCAGTTACATAGTTACACAGAATTGTTTTTTTTTATTTTCTGATGATTCTGCCCAGAATTTTAGAAACAAATTATGGAATTATTGTATTGTCGTTGGTCCTTTACATGTATACAAAGTTTCAAGTCGATCCAATGATTTTAAGTGGGTGATAATCGCGTTGAAAGATTCCGTTACTTAGATAGGTACAGGTCAAGCTAATATAAAGCGTGTAAAAAGTGAAATAAAGTCCCTATTTTGACGCTTGAATGGCTTACGCTACAGAACCATAACAAATACACCAAATTAATGTACACAGAATTCAATATCTCAAAAAACTCTACAAAAAAAGTCCGCGACAGCGTACTTTTATCTTTTATAGAAAACTCACAATAACCATTTTTTTCATTTATTGATGCCAAGAAGATCGAGATAATTAGATTTCCGGGCAATCGTGCTCTGCCATACCGTTGATCCGATTGAGATGCGACTTTTTGAAAAAATGTTCAGGAGATTCCAGGGATGAACATAGGCTATAAGAGAGTTGTAATACTCAGCCCCTTAATCCCTAAAAATTACCCTTTGTAGTGAAAAACGTGAAATAAAGTCCCCATTTTGACGATTATATGGCTCACGCTACCTAAACCATAAGAAATACTCCAAAACAATGTACACAGAATTGAATATCTCAAAAAACTCTACAAAAAATCCACGACAGCATATGTTTATCTTCTACGGATAACTCACAATAACCATTTTTGTCTTTCATTGATGCCAAGAAGAACGGGATAAGCAGATTCCCGGGCAAGCATAACAGCGCACGGCTGGTGGTAAAAACACATTGACATTTTATTTGAAGAGAAAAATTATACGCTCAGACCGAGACTTGAACCCGGGACCCTTGGTTCTCTAGACCAAGTGCTCTACCAACTGAGCTACCTGAGCAAGTACCGATCTAAACGCAAATCTTTCTCTATATACATTGTAATTCCCGTCCACCAAATGCTATGAAGCCATGCTTCTATCATGCAAATGGCGGCTCCTTTATTAAGAAGGCATATTTGGGAATTATACATTACAGCCAGTACGGCTTTTTCCAAGTTTTTATTATTATTTCGTACATCTCAATGATGGATAAATCATATTCTCTTCAAATATGATTTATCCATCATTGAGATGTACGAAATCAATAATAAAAACATTGACATTTATTTAGGAGTAGCAGCGCACGCCGGGCATTAGCTAGTGCAAGATAAATATTAAAAGGCACCAAGTTAAAAATCAATATATTTCACGAACCTAATCCCTGAATACCATAAATATGATCACTATTACGTTCAATTTCATTTTCTGTATATTTAAAGACATCAATGACTGCATTAAACATAGCAAAAAATCATATCAGCGCTAATGACTTACAGCTATATATAAATACTAGACCAGAACTGGTTAATGATGCAATTAAGCAACTTAATGAAGACCTTGACTCTATAGCTGTGTGGACGAAAGAACAGATCTCATTATGAATCCTGAGAAGTCGCAAGCTGCCTACTAAACAAAATTGATTTTTCATCGATAGTTTCTGTAAATATAAATCAGATTGATATTGAATTTAAATCTTCCGTGAAAAATCTCGGTGTAAGACCGAAATCTAATTTAGCAGGTTCAATTTTGAGAAACTCGTAAAAAAATATATTCGATCTTTCATTCCCAATAACGTTTGGAAAATTTCCTTCCTTCTTCTTCAAGAAAAGTGCTTGTCTCAACTTTGATTATGCCGAATTTTGATTATTGTGACTCACTCTTAACTGACATGAGTATCACATTCGGACAAAGACTCCAATGGGTTCCTAATGCTTGAACATGTTATACACATGCAACCTCCGTAAATGAAATCACATGACTGCAGGATTTCAAATGCGTCTTCGTTCCGATTGGAAGACAAGCGAAAGATATATTACCTCTGCTTGTTATACAACACCTTGTCCACCTCATCACCCCTTTATATTTCTACTTCCTTCCATTCTCTATCTTCCTACCGTAACTTAAACACACGAAAATTTAACTAGAGCGAAAAAGCGAAAATTTAACTATAGCTGTATCTCTACATCGAACACCTCACTATTCCTCTTCCTTCCTTGTTTCAGCCACCCGATTCTGGAATTTCCTCCCCTCTTATATCAAGGATTGCCCGATTCAAAAGCAGTTTAAAACACATCAATAAATATTTCTTTAGACAATATAGACCTAGTATATAACCATGTTCTAGGTATACTTTTAATTTTCTTTATATTTTCACTTCCTTTACCAAGCCAATTATTTAATCATATTAATACTACAATACTACTATTACTACTACATTAATAATAATAATAATAATAATAATAATAATAATAATAATAATTATTATTATTAATATTATTAATATTATAATTATATAATATCTTTTTTTTCCTTAATCCCACAACAGACCCGGAGACCCTTGGGGTAGTAGGAGGTTAAGGCTCCCACTTTTTCTAGACAATCGGCACTTTATGTCAGTTGGGTTGTCAGCCCTGCGTGACGGCCGCCTTTACCCCCAGAACAAGCGTCTGGTACTCATTTCCGTTAGAGGCTGAGTCGACCCCAGGGCCATAGTGCCGCCAGAGGGTTTGGGTCAGTTTAAAAATCCTGACCCCAACGGGACTTGAACCATCGACCCTCCGGCTTGTAGCTCAGTGCCTTAACCACTACGCTACGGCGTGCCCCAATTATATAATATAAATTATATAAATAATAGTTTAAAAAACTAAAACAACACGCTTTATTAGAAAACCGAACTAAGACACGAAAAATAATTTTAATTTCCAACACGCTTGGGATAAAATTAAAGTGGTCAACAAAAAAAATCATCTCCAACACATTTAGAATAAAACTATAGTTATCTACAAAAAAAAAAGATTTTACCATCAAAAGCGGGGGTGCTTTTTATGGTTTATACATTTATTTCTTAGAGACTTTATTTTTACCAATATCTGTTTATTATCAAATATGATATAGAGCACCCCACGCTTTTGATGGTATTTTTTTTGTAGGTAACTATAGTTTTATTCTGTATGTGTTGGAGATGATTTTTTTTGTTGACCACTTTAATTTTATCCCAAGCGTGTTGGATACTGAAATTAATTTTCGTGTCTTAGTTCGGTTTTCTAATAAAGCGTGTTGTTTTAGTTTTTTTTGAATTATTTTTTATTTTTAATATTTTAAAGAATAAGATAAACATGTAAATATCTTTAAATTCGATACTATTGTAGTATGAGCTAAAAGTTCTAAAAAAATCCTCCGGGCCGGATTTGAACCAGCGACCTATGGATTACTGAAATTATATACCACTACAGTCTACCGCTAAAAAGTTGATAAGTCCGCAACCTATTATAGCGATTTTTATTTTTTTGATTTTCCTAATTATTCTGGCCAGGATTTTAGAAATTATTTATGAAATTATTGTATTGCCATTGGTCCTTTACAAGTATACAAAGTTTCAAGTCGATCCAATGATCTTAAGTGGGTGAAAATCGCGTTGAAAGAGTCCGTTACATAGATATATACAGGTCAAGCTAATATAAATCGTGTAATAATAATAATTTTTATTACTATTATTATTTATTTAATATTTGTTTTTGTTCCTTCCTTGTCATCTGTATATTGTGTAGCCAAAGCCTAACATGTATTATTAATCAAGTTGTAGAATAATTCCTAACTGTTAGTATCTGTGGAATTTAACTCTGTAAAGTGGAAGAAAATACCTTATGTTCTTAACTCCAACAGGTAAAATAAACTGTTATTAGTATTATCATTAACAGGATTCCCTTCTGCGACAAGAATTGTTTGATTTCAAGTTGTTTGGGTTTTGGGACGTCTACATTGCAAAGTGTTAAAAATTATTTCATAATATAACATTTGTTATATAGGTCATTCGAAGTGTCCTTCTAATACAAATTATTACTTTCATAATTTTTATTGAATTACAAACAGAGATTTGTTATATACTACAATCACAAAATGTATGTATATCTGAATGTACACGACAATCACTTATCAGGCATGAATGTTACAGTATTTCCAAATGCAAATCTAGCACAAAATTAATTTTGGTCACCATAGCTAAAATGGATGTAATTGTTGAAATGGTTATCGCAAAACATATCGAACCCTGCAATCCATAATTTAAACAAACATAAACAGCGATATATCAGTATCGTGTGATTGTGAATTTGGACAGAGAATTGATTTCACGTCCTACGCAAGCAGATATTGATGCAGGGAACAGTATGTGTGTAAGCATTTTGAATTGTAACAAATCAGTATATCTAAGACAAGTTTTACATTTTCATCCCGGTGTAAACCAGACTGAAATAGTTCTACTCTGGACTCTCACGCTATTGGGCAAAACTTATTTCATTACGCTACTTCAGTGAAAGTGTTATTCTTGAATTTTGAAACATTTACAATTCATGCTGCTAGCTGTATCAACTTACAGCCTTTCATAAATACTGTCTATTGTCATATATTTGATTAATAATTTATGTATTGATACTAATGTTTATAAACTGGAATTTTTAGTAGAAATTGAAGGAAACAGAATATTGCATTTTGTACATAGACTACATGATATTTTTCTACAGCATGATCTATATTGAGCATAACGACGTAGAGTAGTTAGACAAGGCAATACGCTACAAGACGGAAGGTCGAAGGTTCGAATCCCGGTAGGGTCAGATTTTTTAAACTGTCCTTCTGGCGGCACTATGACCCAGGGGTCGAATGAGCTTCTAACTTAAATCAATACCAAGTTCTTGTTCTTGGGAGAAAGACGACCATCAGGGAGGGCTGACAACCAGCCTGGCATCTCGTGCCGATTTTGTAGAAAGGTGAGAGACTTCTACTACCCCAAGGGCATCCTGACGTCTGTAGTGGGATTACTTTACTTTACCTCCATCCATCCATAGTAATTGCGCCCGAAGGCAGGTCTTCCACTGCAATCATAGCATTTTCATGCTATGCTTTGCAGTTTTACTAGGGAATTATAGGTGTGGTAGCTTCCCGTTACTTTCCACACTGATTAAGGATGATGGTGATAAGATGAATATGAAGGATGATGGTGATAAGATGAATATGAATGATGATTGCGATGGCCATATGATTTCGGGGGCCGTTTGGGCCTTAAAGTTTTCCTGACATTTGTCTTACAGGTGAGGAAAAACCCCGATAAAAACTCACCCAGAAAAACCGCCCCCACCCGGGATCGAACCCGGGCCCGCTGCGTGACAGGGCAACACGCTACCTCGAGACCACAGCGGTGGACTTACTTTACCTAATGAAGCTAATTTGAGCCCATAATTGCATGAAGTACATCCAGCATAGAATTAAATTATGTGATTGAAGAATGACTTTTTGTAACTTAAGTGTATTTGATTTTTTAAGATACTTCATTTAAGCACACTAAAGACTATATGTTCCATGGAAGTGTGAATGACGTCACGATGATAGCACATTTTCTTCTGTAAATAATGCAAATCTATTTTTACAATCCCTTCCGGAAAATGTAGAACGTACGTTTAATTTATCAAACGTGATTACTGATTATTTCTTCCTCTTCCTCTTCTTCTTCTTCTTCTTCTTCTTCTTCTTACAAGGATTAAACCTTATTAGTTCGTTCCTGTTCCAAGTATCATAGCTGCTGTCCATCTCTTTTGTGGGCATCCCCGATCTCCTTTTCCTTCACTTGGTTGATAGTTCAGACTTTCCCTAGGCAATCTGTTGGTATTCATTCTGCAGACATGTTCATACCATTTTATCCTATACTCTTCTATTTTATCTGCCAAACTGAATATTTGTAGTTCTTTACGGACATCTTCACTTTGTTTCTGCAACAAATCGTAAATATTTCATTCTGCGGCTTCTATTCTTATACTTGTCTGTTTATTCAGAGTCCATATTTCTGAGCCATACAATATTGCTGGCAGAACTAGTACTTTATAAAATTTTAAACGTGTTTCTTTTCTTACTTTCTTTCTCAGTGCTCTCTTAAGGGTGCTACATAAATATTGAAATATTTGTAATTTATTAGATTACTGATTACTTTAGGTTAAAAGATGATACGGTTTTATATCCAACAACAACACTACAATTCTAGAAAACTCTGAACGCATTTATTTTAAACTATATATTTTGTTCTTGACTGTACTCCTATTTCTCCCACTGTCGGAAGAAAGCCTAGAAGGTATTTAAATTAGAAACTTACGTGACCATTGAATGTAGGGCGGGGTTTATGCACCCTTCCTCCTGCCGCCTGCTTATAAATTAGTAGTTTTGCTACCTTCGCGACACAGGTGATTCTTGACATAAACCATAACATAGTGCCACGCATACTCATCTCAGACATTGCATAAAACAATTGGGGTAGGAAAAATATATTATTATATCCTTAAAGCATTTAGTAAACATGGTTAATGGAGTATACGGCGAAGTGTTTTTCCTCTCCGTTCCTCAGTTACTGTATTTCGTAAGAGCTCTGGGTGGAAACAAGAAAAGGAGCTCGCTTTGCTTAGCTTATTTAGGAAACTCCAAAGAAAACCACAACTGAACTTCGAACTTATAATATTACATAAATCTATTCTACAATATTAACTCATAAAAGCATACAAACATAAATACAAGGTAACTTGGTTGATTGCTCTTTTGGGAAATACCGGTATATACTTATTTTTTTTTTTCTTTCTAGACATATCCTTGATGAAATCTAAAACAGCTGATTGATTTTGTCCGGATGCATTTATTTCCGTTCTTTATTATGTAATTAGTCCACTGTTGTGGTCTCGAGGTAGCTTGCTGCCTTGTCATGCAGCGGATCCGGGTTCGATTCCCGGTCGGGACAGGCTCCTGGGTGGATTCTTTTTTCGAGGTTTTCCTCACCTATAAGACAAATGTCAGGAAGCTTAGGGCCCAACGGTCCCCAAAAATCATCCGGCCATCATCATCCTTATTTTCACAATCATCTTTCACTGGTGTGGAAAGCAACGGGAAGCTACCACACCTATAATGCCCTAGTAAAGCTGCAAAGCATAGCATGAAAATGCTATGAATGCAGTGAAAGACCTACCCTCGGGCAGAATGGATTGTGTAATTGAGTGTACAATTTATTATACCAGGTTTCCCATAAATATCATGTAGCGCGCTGTTATGTAGACTTTTTTTCATTCTCCTGTCTGTTCATCTCTCTTTGGTCCAAATTTTTTCATAAGAACTTTACTCTCAAAGAGAGAGTCGTAATCTTTTGTTCCTCGCTTAAAGTAAGAGTCCATGTTTCGCGTCCATATAATGAAACAGGGAAAATAACACTTTCATATATTTTCAATTTATTTATTTATTTATTTTTGAGAAGAGGTTGGGGTAACTAAATTCCTTGTGATGTAAACAATCGTGCATTTCAGGAATTGATATATATTAAATTTCTTTGTGCACCTGATGTCTGTTTGTAATTATTGTTCCTGGGTTTTAAATGAAAATAAGAAAAGGAAAATATTTTATTTTAGACTAGTAAACATTAGTAGTATTTAATAAGTATGCATCTCAGGACAAAACGTGTACAGCCGGGAGAGCCTTGGACCGCTATAAACCAACCAATCAATCAATCAATCAATCAATCAATATTTCCCGGAAGATCAAAGTCCTATTTTTTTGTGGGGAAATAATTTGCCCTTTTCAACCCATGTGTATTATGCCACCCATTGCACTGCTAATGTTCGGTGATGCGCCTTAAGCTGAGTAATTGTTTTAAGGTGGTTTGTTTTCAATTTACGCATCACATCCGCGGATCACTTTAAGTATGCGTACTTTTGTTGTGTAAAGTGAGGGATATAAGATGAGTGCATGCTTGTGTAGATTATGTGCATTGAGTGAGTGATGATGAATGAAATATAGATGCTGAAAGCCGGTTCCTGGACATACCCAAATACTGTCGAGAAGCACCAAGGGGACCGCCTGAAATAACATTCCCATGGGACGGACGATCGCTATCAGTGGTACCACATGACTTCTCAACATATGCACTGGGAATAAATTTATAATTTATTCCAATAATATATATATATATATATATAAAACTAAATATATGGTCACATGTAGAAATTCATTATATAATGGAAATGGACAGCTAATGACAAATGAGGGAAATTTTGAGGAAGTGGCTGAATTCAAATATCTAGGAACAATAATCACAAATAGGAATGAGATGCACAAAGAAATTAAACATAGGCTCAATTCTGGAAATGCGTGATATTATGCATTGCAGAGACACTTGATGTCCCAACTCTTTTAAAAAAACGTTAAACTGAAAATATATAAAACTATTATTCTACCAGTTATATTGTATGGGTGTGAAACATGGACTCTTACTTTAAGGGAGGAAAGGAGATTACAAGTATTTGAGAATAAAGTACTTAGGAAAATTTTTGGACCAAAGAGAGATGAACAGACAGGTGGATGGAGAAGACTTCATAACAATGAACTACATGGTCTTTATAGGAAGCCAGATATAATAAGAACAGTTAAGTCTCGTAGACTGCGATGGGCAGGACATGCGCGTATGGGGAATGAAAGACTTGCATGGAAGCTTCTTGTAGGAAAGCCAGAGGGAAAACGCCCAGTTGGTAGATCAAGAATGAGGTGGAGAATAACATTAACTATGATTTGAGGGAAGTAGATTATACAGGGAATGATTGGAAATCATTAGCTCAGGATAGGGATGTATGGAGAGCTTATGTCCGCGCGGCCATGAACCTACGGGTTCGATAGTGCCAGTGAGTAAGTAAGTAAGTAATATACTTACATAGTGTTCTGTCCAAGAGTAGGTCTTTCACTGGAAACTTAGCATTCTCCATTCTTTCCTTAACTGAGCCTTCCTTTTTGTATCCGCAATCAGAAATATTTTATCGTGAAAAGACCCATCATGCCATGTTTGCAGCTTTATTAGGGATATATAGGTGCGGTAGCTTCCCGTTTCATTCCACACCCCACTCTCTCCGGACTTCATCGAAATTCACCCCAGAGGATAAATATCAGTTCCATAAGGGTTTCTGACCAGATAAGAGATCAGGAAATCCCAATTAGCACCTGTTCATAAAAAGTCCAAGTTTTCCGAGAGGGACTTTAAGCCGTGGGTCCCAATTCTGAATATTTTGAGGCTCTTAAAAGAGTCTGATTAAATATGAACTCTGAGCAAAATTCCACCGATCTTCATCCATCCGAGTAATACCTTAGTGTCCTAATGCATGTCGCCATTAGGCGAAGTACTAACCACATGTCCTTCGCTTATATATGTAGGGGAATAAGCGTAATGAAATTAGTCTAATTAAGAAACATCGGCCGCGGTGGACTAGAGGTTATGCTCCTTGCCTCTGGTCCCCGAGGGTCGCGGGTTCAAATCCGGTAGGGGTCGATGGATCTTCTACGAAAATCCAAGGAGAAAGTTCTTCCGGAGAAACTTTAAGCCGTGGGACCCGAGTCTGAAGATTTTCAGGCTCGTAAAATGTCCTTAAACCTGAATAAAAAGGCCTCTAAACAAAATTTACCGAATTTTCCCGGTTCCTAGATGTCAGTATGAGGCAGAACGCTGACCACGGTCCACTCCAATGATATATATACGAAAACAAGTGTAACTAAATTAATATGATTCAATTTCTTCCCTGTAGAGGGAGAGCGCCTAAATCTCGTTGAGGAAAACAAGGGCTTACTTGAAACAAGAAGAAACTTCTAGCTAGGGAAGTCCGTATGTCCCGCTACCGAACAGGAACCAATTATTGATCTATCTGTTCATAAAGTTTACAGAAAGACAGGGGCACAGGAGATCCCGGTGATGTGGAATGCGACTTCATTCCTGACTTCGGTTATTACATTTTTATGAATGAAACATAATTTTATTTAATTATTGCTTAGTCGTCTATGGTGTAGCGTATGTCTCTTGTAAAATCATTTTTATTGATGTAATATTGGAATTAATGTACTCAAGCTTGCTGTTAGCATGCAATAATTAATACAACTAAATACCTTTTTTTGCCTAAACTGAAATTTGAACCCAAGGTCTCCAGCTATACTCGCTGGAGAACTACCATTGTGCTACTTATACAATTATTGTGTATTCTCCTGGATTGCCTAAGTAGCACAATAATAGTGCGCCAGCGCGTAATACTGGAGAATCTTGGATTCAATTCCCGGTTTATGCAAACAAGTTTCTCTTTAACTATTGCATGATAACAACAAGCTTGAGTACAGTAATTTCAATATTGCATTCGCAATTAGCTGATATTATACGGAACAAATCCCATCTTATTGTCCTCTTAGTAGAAGCAAATTTATACTGCTGGACAAGTCACTCAACCGGAAACTCAAAATGGAAACACTACAAACCTGTGTTCTTCCAACACTGTTATATGGCTGCCAAACTTGGAATCTTACTGCCAAACTGAAGTACACACTCCAAGTATGCCAAAGGAAAAATAGGAAGAGGAAAATCTTAGGCATAACTCTGAAGGACAGAATCTCGAATACAACACTTCAAGCGATATCCTCAACAACTGATCCCGCACAACAAGCCATCAGGAAAAAATGGAAGTGGGGAGGCCACGTCGCAAAAATACAGGACGACAGGTGGACAATAAAAACAACCATGTGGGACCCGTACACAGGCAAGGGACAGCGCGGAAGACCAAGACGACGATGGGCTGACATCTTCAAAGAACGAGCAGGGGCGCAATGGTCCAGAGTCGCCAGATGCAGGAAAAGCTGGAGAACGATGGAGAGCCAACTGTGTATTAACTAATCACAGAACAGACAGTGTATACAAACCAAGTGCTACATCCAAGTCAACTTCTCACCAAGGAGTAGCTCACCGGGTGACACTCACAAATAGAGCTTAACCCCTGTACAGGGAGGCCTTTGCCCTAAAGGGACATATCAGGCTTTATTTATTTATTATTTATTTATTTATTTAGTAGAAGCAACCCTGTTGTAATGTGAATACTAGTTCAACGAAAAGGATAAACGGGGATTCATATAGATAAGAAATTGTGTTTTCTCCTTGAATGCGTAAGTAGCTCAATGGTAGTGAGCCAACGCGTAAAAATGGACATCTTGGGTTCAAGTCCCGGTTTAGGCAACAAAAAAAAATCTTTATTTGTATTTTTATTCATAAAGTTTATCCGGAATAAAATGACTTTTTAGTTGAACATTCTTTATTATTTTCAAAACTTTCTACTTATATAACAATGATGTAGGCCTACATATTTCTGGAAACATTCATAATTTAGAACCTACTGACTTTCTTCTTCTAGTAAACGTATATGATGAAGAGTTATCTCTACCCTAATAACATTATATTCCATTTATTTTATGTGTATTTTGATGTGGGTTGTTTAATAGAAGGCTGATATGCTTTCTTATCGCAGTTTTTAACGAAGTTCTGCAAATGTATTGTGTTAGAAATGTTTAAGTAAATGTGTTAGATATCAAAGTTAAATTTTTAGACTGAATCTGAAAATGTTTATTTCTGCAAAATATAATTTTTCAAATGTCTAAACAAAATCGTTTTGATCTCAAAAATAGAAGTCACGAGCCGCCACTGGTGATCGATAATCCAAGTGCATTGTTATTTACATCTCTTTGATATACTCAAGTACTGAATGAATACAAGCGTTTTTTTTAGATACTCAGTCATCTGTTTACTTTTACATAATAAAAGGAAGTTTATTTAAGCAAAACCGTTAGACTCTGTCCTCATAATGAATTGCACTTGAAACCGAACAAAATTTCTCAATTTTAAAATTCATCACATAGGTAGAGAATCCATTGCACAACGTGATGGCTGGAAGAAGTGATCGTACGACGTAACAGACTGCTGTATAATAAATATTTTAAAATCTTACCACACAAATGAATGTTAGAGTAAAAAGAATGCATAAATTAACCCTTAAATTCGCAATATATCCTGTAAATACATTAACTGTTTTAATTTACTTTTTTTTTTATTTAGGAATATTTTACAATACAGTCTTTCTCTTTCAACCCAAAGTGATTTGTCGCTAGAGGTTCCTGTCTAAAGCATCTTCTTCCCTCAAATCTCTAGCTTCCATACTTCTCTTCATTCCATCCATCCATCCATCCATCCATCCATCGTTCTCTAGGTCTGCCTCTTCCATTTATTCAATTAGCTTTCCAATTAAGGATCTTCTTTGGTATCTCTCTTCTTCCATTCTTATGAAGTGTCCATACCATTTCAAACGTTTTTCTTCAATTTTTCCTAATATGTTTTTTCAACTTGCATAATTTCCCTTATTGTGCTGTATTATCTAATAGTTTTAGTAAAAGGGAAGAAAACTACCGATAAGAAATTACTGAAATGTATGTGAAATTGCACAATATACCTAATAATAACAGTTATGCACGATTTAGTTTTCAGTGCGGTCCGCCACATTTAAATAACTGATACCCAAATTACTGTTATGCCAATTTAAGGGTTAAGAAGCCTATTTAACAAAAGTTGTACTATAAACTTTAGAGACATTCCTAATTTATCACTTATAGAACTGGTTATTATAATTTTCTTGATTTCCTGACTTCAGGAAACTGGTTTCAAAACTCGTTCAAAATGAACGAGGAATTTGAAAAGATTTGTCACTCTCCTGTTAAAGTTTGTTTAATTGCTTATAATAGTTTTTATTACTATTGTTAAACTTTCAAGATATTTATGAACATATTTTAAGAAAAATTTTGGATTCAGCAATTTTAATTTCAAATTATCATTTATTGAAAGTGTAAAAGACCTAAAGACTATTTTTCTCTATATTTTCGGTTTATTTAAATGGAATATAATAAACTAAGGGTTAGGCAAGTTCTCTCAATTATTTTTAACATAAATTTAGTATTGGTTTGCACAGACACTAATATGATTAACAATTAAATGCATTTATTGATCACAGTATCTAAAAAATGACATCAATGAAAGAATTTTGAACTCAGTGAGGTTGGAAAATTTACAGCATCAATGAAAGAATTTTGAACTCAGTGAGGTTGGAAAATTTACAGAAGTTTTGGTTTGACTCTGCATGGTTTATTACTCTGAGGGGTTTCATGTTGACCCTCCCACAATCCACGTAATAACATTTATAATAGTGTCGCTAGTTGGGATTGCGTTGGTAATTTTTTTTTAATTTCACTTCATAACTGTTTACTAAAAAAATTGCAATCTTCTTTAATTTATTTACAATAATTCACTCTACAGACACGTATTATTATTCCGCTTTGAGTCTTTATCTGATAGTTCATTTATTTATTCATTCAATTTAAACTTTGTCAAAAACGGTAGAACAGACAGTACACAATGTGTCCATAATACTAAAGAGTCTGTCATGTTTAAAAAATCAACGTATTTTTTTTTTGTAAATTTTTTAATGAACATGCCTCGAAAACATAATATTATCCACCCTTCCTGCAAGTTACCAACTAAATTCTCAATGTTACCATCAATTATAAAGAAAGGTTCTAAGGATAGAATTTGGAATTCTCATTATTTAAAAGAATACTATCTCTGGATAGAATGAGTTAAAATAGTGTACAGCACGGTACATAAATCCCCTAGCAATTTAGCCTAACTGCACATGTGTTGAATAATATGAGCTTTCTTGAATTTACTTTTTCCTTTTCCTTGACTTCTTTGCGGAAGTCTCTTAGAATATATATGTCATAAGTGTCTAACATGTAATGAGTGTCATTTTACTTAACACATTCGTTGGTATATTGACATGATAAAATATATCTAAGTCATCGGAAAATAATTTTGATACAAGTGAATTTTACTGTTCACGCGCAGACAAACATGCTTTCCAAAAAAAAACTTCGATCATCTATTCACAGTGGAAACTTTATATTTGTGTTTTTATAAGAAAATATTAGTAGGCTAAAGATCCTTTGTATTTACAAAATCATAACAGTTTTAAAAATATCTGATATTTTCATACTTTATTTTTCCACAACTATATGAGTAAAATGTTATCACACATTTAACTGAGGGAGCATTTTTGACCAAAATTCTCACTAACTGCTTTATAAGACGGGTTTTATGTGTAAGGAAGATAACAGAACTCGCCTCCAATTGGTGATTCTTGCAAAAGAGAATAAGCTCAATGTATAATTGTTTACTGGCCATTCATCCTCTCAAAAAATATAATTTTTCTTTCCATTCATACCAAAATATCATCACAGAACTGTACTAAAGAATATTGTATTTACAACTATATGTATTATAACGGTACAGCAATTGCCACGTCATCATTAGCCAATAGCATTCGGGGAATCCACCTGCATATAAACTCAATGCCCTCCGTTACGCAGTAAACTGTTAGCGTATCACCGCGAGGAGACTTTCTTTCACTGGGAGAACAGTACTTTCTGTTAAACATAGAGGTGGTTGAATAAATATAAAATGTTCACCATAATTTATAGAAGACGGTCAATATTTTCCTTAAAAGCAACAACATTTATCACACTTTAAATGTTTAACAGATATGAAGCAAAGAGGCCAATATTTCTCCCGAGCTAGGCAAACACAAGAATGAAAAGCATTCAAAATCCCCAGAGGCGGATCAACTTGACAAAAATATTAAGCATTGAAAATTCACATTATGCAGAAACTGAAACTGTGATTAATGAAACATCTCATGAATCAAATACATTTAGTATTCAACACCTAAAACTCGAAAACAAGACATTATCAACATTTCATTTCTAGAAAATCAAACTCAATGGAGCTCTCATTTCTTTATCCTGTACCACAAGAAAGTCGTCAGTAATTTCTATTACTGACACTATCGAACCCCTAGGTTCATGGCAGTTCGGATATAAGGTCTCCATACATCCCTAATCTGAGCTAATATTTTCCAATCATCCTCTGTATATTCTACTTTCCTCAAATAATGGTTAATGTTAATATTCCACCTCACTCTTGGCCTATCTTCTGCTCGCATTCTCTATGGGTTTCCTATAAACACGGAATTTCTTGCCCCTCTTTCATTTCTCATTCGTGCCACGTGTCCTGTCCACCGCAAACTATGATACTGTTCTTATTTTATCTGGTTTCCTATAAAGATCATGTAGTTCACTGTTATAGAGTTTTTTTCTTTTCACCTGTCTGCTAACTTCTTTTTCATCCAAAATGTTTTCCTTAGAAATTTATTCTCAAATACTCTTACTCTTTTCTCCTCTCTTAAAGTAAGAGTCCATGTTTCGCTCCCATATAACTTGGAGAATAACAGTTTATATATTTTGAGTTTAACATTTTATGAGAGAATTTGGGATAACAAGAGTCTTTGTAATGCATAATAGCATACATTTCAAGAATTGAGCCTATGTTTAATTTCTTTGTGTATCTCATTCCTATTTGTAATTATTGTTCCTAGTTACTTAAATTCAGCCACTTCATCAAATTTTTCCTCAGTTATAAAATAGTGTCCATTTCTATTATAGGCCTATGATGTAGGCTATTTCTGTATGTGAAAATGTAGTTTTCTTGATGATTACTTCCAGTCCCAATTTCTTAGTGTTGCTCAATAGGGTGTGCGTGTTGGCCCAGTATGTACAAATTTTATTTAATTGGAATTGAACTATAGTAATCCTATACTGTATATATTTTTATTAATCATACATTTTGCTGTATTGAATAATATTGCAACTAACCATACTGTATTTATGTAAATACGAACACTGTTACGCTATTTACATCCGTCATTACAAAGCTGCTTACTGGAAAGGGAAAATGTGCAATATGAAAACCGAAATTAATTCAAAACGATAATGTATGCTAGTGGCGAGTCATTGTTAGAGGTACATTTCGAGGCAAATTTGGACCTTGTGCAAATTTCAAATAGAGGGGAGAAAATACATCAATATAACAACGGCAATACAAACCACACAGTTTTTAATACATTGTAGTCCATGCATCGATAGCTTATGTGCATGCCTGACTAGCCCCAAATTGGGTGTGCGTGCATTCCGACACCACAATATTATCACAATGCCGTCTTCATTATCATCATCAGAGGCGTCAATTGCACCCTCGCTCAATTTTCCAGAAAAATGCCTGTCAATAACACGTGTGTGATATCTGGTTATTGAAGTTACCAAACAATTCAAAAACGATTTTTTAAATTTAATCGAGCAAAACATGAAAAAGGACAAACGCCGAATGAGTGGAAAAATAATCTCGAATCAAAGCGGAGGCCAATAAACCCAAGTCTTTGGAGAATTCCATGTATAGTCAGTATTTTATTTAAAGGCTGAACAACTTATACCCAGTGATTCATATTTTACTCCAACAAAACATAGAAAAAGTGAATTTAATATTTAATATGTTACAATATAATGTTATACGACATTAAATAACCAAGCAGAAGTTTAAAAAAATGAAAGTTCCCTCTACATAAGTCAGCGGGATATCTTACGTCATAATCCATATTTATTTGATCAATACCATGTACGGTGTCTTAAAACCTAGAGTCAATTTGAGAGAAAGCAGTGATAGATTCGGATTCAACATCACCAAGATACTCGTTGCAAATTCACTGGCAGCACTATTTTTTCCTGTAATAATGTACAATCACTATGGGTGTGAAACATAGTCTCTTGGATTAAGGGAAGAATACATGTAATATTAATCTAAAGAAACTGCAGAAATTAAGTTCGTACGTTCAGTAGCAGGTGTGACAATTTAGGACAGAAAAAGAAATAAAGATATTAGAAAATACTTAAATATTTTTAATTTAACAAATATAACTGACAATATTACAAACAACTGGTATGAACATGTTAAAAAATGCTTAAATATAGAATTCCCCGCTGTTATTAAAGTACAAACTAATAGGACATAGAAGTGTTGGAAGTCCATTTACTAGATGGGAAGATTCATTAAATCCTACTTGTTGTGAAAACAGGTCAAAAGGCCTAATTTCATGAAGTAGAAGAAGAATACAAGAATTATAAATCTAAAATATGACAAGAATATTTGGTCCCGACGTAAGCGATGGCATTTGTCGAAAATAGATGTTTCACAATGAGAAACGCCATAATATTAACGCCTAATAAAAGATATATAGAAAAAGATAAAGATGTTTATGCAGTATTTGTCGACCTGGAAAAGGCCTCTGACAGAGTAAATTGGAATAAACTCCTGAAGATCTTGAAGAAAATTGGCGTGAACTGGAAGGAGAGGAGGCTTATAAGTAGTCTTTATATGAAACAGCGAATAAAAGTGAAGATAGGAGAAGAAATGTCAGAGGGAAGAGAAATTGAAAGAGGGGTGAGGCAAGGATGTCCTCTATCACCTACCCTTTTCAACATCTACCTGGAAGACCTAATGAAGAACTGCTTCAGTAATACGGGAGGCGTAAACATGGGAGGAAGAAGAATAAAGTGCATAAGATTTGCTGATGATATGGCTTTGCTAGCAGAAAATGCAATGACATTGAGGAACATGCTGATGGAGCTGAATGATAAGTGCGAGGATTATGGGATGAAGATAAATATAAATAAGACTAAGACCATGATTATAGGAAAGAAATAAAGGAAGATAAACATGAAGATTAAAGATGAGGCCATTGAGCAAGTGGAGAGCTTCAAATACTTGGGTTCTACTATCAGTAGTAACATGAACTGTGGTCAAGAAGTAAAGCAGAGGATAGCAATGGGAAAAGAAGCTTTCAACAAGAAGAGAAGCATTTTCTGCGGACCTATGGCAAGAGAAATAACAAAAAGAGGCTAGTGAAGTGCTTTGTGTGGAGTGTAGCATTATATGGTGCAGAGACGTGGACATTACGACGGAATGAGGAAAAGCGACTGGAAGCTTTTGAGATGTGGATATGGAGAAGAATGGAACGAATAAAATGGACAGACAAAGTAAGAAATAAAGATGTGCTAGACAGAGTGGGTGAAAGAAGAACAATGCTGGAACTCATAAAGAAGAGGAAAAGAAATTGGATTGGGCACTGGCTAAGAAGAAACTGCCTGCTGAAGGATGCTCTAGAAGGAATGGTCAACGGAAAGAAAGTTAGAGGCAGAAAAAGACATCAGATGATAGAGACATCAGATGATAGACTAACTACTAACTAAAACTCACTGGACACTATCGAACCAGAAGGTTCATGGCGCCGCGCGGACATAAAGCTCTCCATACATTCCCTATCCTGAGATAATGCTTTCCAATCATTCCCTGTATAAATCTATAATTCCCTCAAATCATAGTTAATGTTGTTCTCCCACCTCATTCTGGGTCTGCCAACTGGGCGTTTTCCTCTGGCTTTCCTACAAAGAAGACTTCCATGCACGTCTTTCATTCCCCATACGCGCAACATGTACTGCCCATCGCAGTCTACGAAGACTACCTTAACTGTTCTTATTATATCTGGCTTCCTATCTAAGACCATGTAGTTTCATTGTTATGTAGTCTTCTCCATTCACCTGTCTGTTCATCTCTCTTTGGTCCAAAAATTTTCCTAAGAACTTTATTCTCAAATACTCGTAATCTCCTTTCCTCCCTTAAAGTAAGAGTCCAGGTTTCGCATCCATATAATATAACTGGTAGAATAATAGTTTTATATATTTTCAGCTTAACGTTTTTTGAAAGGAGTTGGGACATCAAAAGTCTCTGCAATGCATAATAGCACGCATTTCCAGAATTGAGCCTATGTTTAATTTCTTTGTGCATCTCATTCCTATTTGTGATTATTGTTCCTAGGTATTTGAACAGATAATAGACAATATTATAATAAATGGTTTGTATGCAGATACAAAAAGGAAAGCTGAGTCAAGGAAAGAGTGGAGAATGCTGAGTTTGCAGTGAAAGACCTGCTCTTGAGCAGAACACTATGAATGAATGAATGTTTGCGTTATTAAATGCTAGAATATTAATATGGGTAAGAAAAGTAGCTCCAATGTTGTCAGTAGAAATGCTTTCAATTTATTTGTGAGGAAAATCTTAGAGAAAGGAACATTACGAATACCTAGGAGTATCCATCCATCCACAGTAATTCTGACCGAGGGCAGGTCTTTCACTGCAATCACAGCATTTTCAAGCTATGTTTTGAAGTTTTACTAGGGAATTATACATGTGGTGGCTTCCCGTTGCTTTCCACACCGATGAAGGATGATGATGATAATAAGGATGACGATGATGATGATGACCGGATGATTTTCGGGGACCGTAGGCCCTATGCTTCCTGACATTTGTCTTGCAGGTGAGGAAAAAACCCGAAAAAACCTCACCCAGGAGCCTCTCCCGACCGAGAATCGAACCCAGGCCCGCTGCGTGACAAGGCAGCACGCTACCTCGAGACCACAATGGTGGACTACCTAGGAATATGTAGAATTATAATTATAGACAAGTGAACATCGTGAGATTTGAACGGGTTCAGTTGGATGTGGATTGGGATCAGTGATAGCGTCTTAGTGCATACGGAACTGAAGCTGTAGGTTCCAAGTGCCATTGGGCTGGTTGGTTAGTTAAATGTTTTATGAAGCAGGCCAATCCCAAATACTAGCGTACTAATCGTATATTAAATTGCAACTTTTTCTGTAAAAAAAGAAGTATTGGGCCGTCAGCAATGGAGTAACTAAACCAAGCATACTGTAATAGAAACATTAATTATTTTGCAGATTTTTTTATATTATTATTATTCGAAATTAATATATAATTATGGAATATTCACCTGAAAGGTCCGTCTCCTCAACTTAATTGATCATTTAACTGTAGCGCTTTCGGGACTTGTCCCATCATCGGCAGGATTCAAAACTGGTGTTTCACTGAAGATCTGGTAGAGGGGGTTGCATGTATTGGGTTCGTTTTCGTTTATCAGGCTGTCGTTGTTGTGAGCTGCTTTCATGATTTCCATCTCTTCGAGTACGTTTATCTTCGCTGGATTATTTTCTCTGTGCATTACTGTTAGAGTGTTTTCAATATTTAACATGCGATGTCCTTCATGGATAACGTGTTTTGCATAACTTGATTTCCCTTCTGCGTGAATGAAGTCTCGAAAATGTTCTTTAAATCTGATGTTAAAACTCCTGTTTGTCCTTCCTATAGAAAATTTGTTGCAGTCCTTACATGTCAGTTTATAAACTCTTTTGCCGTTGAAAATGTTATTTTCTTCAATGTTATTGTTTATTATGTTGTTTAATTTGTTATTGGTTCTGTATGCTATGTTTACGTTTTTATCGGCTTTCTTTAGTGCATTGGCTAATTTTGTTGTTTCTTTTCCTGTGTATGTAAGTGTTATCCATGTTTTCTTGTTGTCAGATTCTTTTTCTAGTTTAGTTATGTTGGTTATGTTGTTCTTCCTTTTTTGTTTTTTTACGAGCTTATCTATGAATTCTTCATTATAACCATTGGTTTTTGCCATGTACTTTATGTAGTTGAGTTCTTGGATATAATTGTCTTTGCTCAACGGAACACATCATGAATATTATAAAAGTTTATTATTATTCGGCAAATATAGATTCTAGCTTTGCTAAATAATCTAAATTCCACAGATACAGAGAAAACAGTGCCTAATTACGCGTGATGTAACTATCACCCAACGATTTATTAATTGAGTAAAATAATGTTATTTTATATTACCTCAAACAACATCGTCTGTGTATATTTTAAATTTGTAAGAAAGGAGTGCGGTAAATTCACATACCCTAATGCTTGCTGTAGCGCAGGTAATTAAGGCGATATATAACTAGCCGGAGTGTCAGAGGTTCGAGTCCCGTGGCATCGGGATTTTTACACTGACCTAAACCTTCCGGCTGCACGATGACCCTGGGATCAACTCAGCCTCTAACTAAAATTATTATCAGATGCTTATTCTGGGGGTAAAGGCGGCCGTCACACAGGGCTGACAACCCAGCTGACATCGTTCTATTAGTTTAAAAAAATAGGAGTTTTAACATCCTTCTACCTGTAGTGGGATCACTTTAATTTAGTCGTCTAGTGGTCTAGTGGTTATGTTCCTTGCTTCCAGTCCCGAGGATGGCGGATTCAAACCCGGCCTGGGTCGATGGATTTTTAGCATGGAAAATTCCAAGGGGCAAGTCCTCCGGGAGAGACTTTAAGCATGGGTCCCGAGTCTGAGGATTTCCAGACTTGTGAAAGAACCGCAAGCCTGAATAAAAAGGTACTGTGCAAAATTTAAACGACCTTCATCCATCCAAGTAATATCTTAGTTGCCTTCTAAAAGTCTCATTGAGGCGATGTTTTAACCACATGTTACCCCTTCACATTTGAAAGAAATTTCAATCATACAAATTTTTGTACGTTACATAACACAGTCGTCCTCAACTATAATATCTGTTATAATCTTCGTTATATTATTAAAATTCAAAGCTTTTCGAAGACATGCTTCATCTTCAGGAACGACTGTGTTATATAAGGTAAAACAATTTTTATAATCTAAATAATTTTAACCTCAACGGTGTTCAAACATGAATATTAAAAGTATAGATTTGTAAGAAAGAAGATCAGTAAATTCACAAAGCCTAATCAAATCGATGTTTTTATTCTGAAACTTTGTTATACGATTGAACATGATCCAAACGGAATGACTGAGTTTGTTTTGTGACCAAAGAAAGAGTCTCTGTTCCGCTCAATAATACTGCGCGCGAAACAGTAAAACAGGCGTCAGTTGTCATTCCCTTGATGGTCTATGAGGTGGAGAGGACTACATTATGGGCTATCTCAAATTCCCCGCCTAATTTATCATCACGAAAGAATGATTGATTATACATTACAAGTGTCATGTACCGTGTTAGAGAAATCAAAATACACAGCGTTCCAACATGTATATCCAGTCTTCTTTAACATACAATAATTCAATATAGTTTCGCAAACTCAATCGTGAAACTCATAACAAAATTTTGCTAATGGCCATTAATGAAATGCTCTCCAGATTAAGTTCAGTTTGTGCGAAAATATTAAGTAATAGCGGACTCATGAATAAATAGGACAAATTATAACAAATTATGGAGCAATGTAATAGCAAATACTCAAAGGAACAGTTCTCAGTATTATGGAACACGTGAAGTACAATAATTGGCATCATTTCCACATTCACTGCGGTTATTTATCATAACTTTCACATTTCCTTCGAAAATATGTGTTTATAATACAAACAAACAAATAAATAAATGCACATATATAAATGAAGCACGCAAGACCTGTGATGCATCATATGCTAATTTTTATATTTATCTTTCTCTAGTGTTTATAAATTTTGTCATGAATTTTAATATATGCACGGAAAATAATATTTTCTATTTTCATGACTATTTAACTCATGCCCCAAATGGGAGTCAATGGCCAATCATATTTCAATGTATTTTGATTTATAACCAATCACAATCGTGATTCACCTGGAATTTGTCAAATAAATTTATCATATTAAAGAAAGTTCCTCATTTTTAACATTCTAACTAGGCTACAGCATTATTTTGGAGTGACTGGTTCTCTAAGAAATATATAGTGCACGAATGTAAATAGATAGTGCTAGCGGGATATAATATAAAAACATTTGTAGCAATTGATTACACCACAAAAATAAAAAAAAAAGAAACCACTGTTTGCACTTTCTTAAACGTATTATTTCCCAGGTAATAACGTTCCAAAAAAATATAATTCACATATTAACGACATCAGAAATTCATTAATATAACGTTTGATGTGTTTCATTTCTTCTCCACTAGAGTGCATTGTTACAATATTGCGATCCTTTGGCAATAAGTAATATGATCTGGTTACAGTGATGAACAACTGAAGCATAACATACGTTTCTCATTTGTTTTCAAACATCGCCGTTTACATTAATATAAAAATATTTTAAAATAACTATATTTATATAATGATTTATGAGTAAACAGCTTAATTTTATTCGTTAAATAGTCCTAAGAAATGCCACTCTTGATTTCCAAATTCTCTACATAAATTCACTCCTCACTTCGTGAGTCGTGAATTTATCGATAATTTGGAAATCACTCGTGGCATTACTTATCATAAATGTACAAACTGGCGTATATCTTTGCCAAGAAGTACAATAGTAAATTGTATTTTCACTTTAATTACAAATATGCACGAGACTAAAATATGACATTACAAGTTGAGTATACAGGGCCTATATTATATCAACATTTTTTGTCAATATTCCACTACTTGCTTTCTCTTATATGCATAATATGAATTCGGAGTACCAGACGCTTGTTCTGGGGTAAAGGCGGCCGTCACGCAGGGCTGACAACCCGGCTGACATCAAGTGCCGATTGTCTAGAAATAGTGGGAGCCTTAACCTCCCACTACCCCAAAGGTCTCCTGAGGCCTGTAGTGGGAATACTTTACTTTACTTTATATCCTAGCTTATGTTATCGTAATGCAAAACTCCACGACTGCACCTCACAAATTGTAACAACAATTAAACATAAAAACTGTTTAAAATAATATATAAACTGTATAAAATAATATATGGAGTGTAATTTTAGAAAAGTCATAAAACAAGCATATAATTTTGAATGTTATATCAATCTCCCTGACACTATCGAATCCGTAGGTTCATATCCGGGCGGACATAAGCTCTTCATACATCTCTATCCTGAGCTAATGTTTTCCAATCATCCACTGTATAATCTACTCGCTCAAATCATGGTTAATATTGTTCGCCCACCTCATTCTTGGCTTATCTACTGAGCGTTCGCCCCCTGATTTTCCTGCAAGGAATTTTCATGCCCCTCTTTCGTTGTCCATTCGTGCCACATATCCTGCCATCGCAGTCTACGGAACTTTATTGTTCTTATTATATCTAGTTTCCCATAAAGATTATGTAGCTCACTGTTATGTACCCTTCTTCATGTACTTTGAACGTGATATAACCGCAGATATGTGGGAATTAAATTTTATTTCTTCTTCTTCCTTCCAAGTATTAGGCCAAGGCCTGTTACGATCCTATAGAAAATTTTCCCTCCAGTGTTTCATAGGACGGCCCAGTGATCTTCGTCCTCTTGGTATATAATTATAAACAGCTTTGGGGATCCGATTTGAACTCATTCTTTCAAGATGGTGTTTCCAATTTAGTTGGTACTGTTTAATATATTCCAAAATTGGCGTAGTCTTCAATTCTTTTAAGATATCGGTGTTCCTTTTCCGATCCCATCTGGTGTAACCCGCTGTGCTGAGCATGACTCTCATTTCACAAGCCGTTATTCTGCTTTCATGTTGTCTTTTTAGTGTTCCTGCTTCACTACCATAGGTCAACACTGGTCTAGCCAAAGTGTTATATAAACGTAATCTGGTGTTTTTTGTACAAGGGATGGTTTCATAACTTGATTAATAATTCCCAAACTTTTATTATAACTAGTACTTTTTTTAGGGATATCCTTATTATCCCAGATAGAGAGATAATATCCAAGATATTTAAATTGATTAGATCTCTCTAAAATTTGATTCTGGAGACAGATTTTACTTTGTATGGGGTCCTTCCCATGAAATGCCAGAATTTTAGTTTTGTTAATTGATATTTCCATATTAAATTTGGCAGTTATTTTTTGTAAATTATAAATTGATCGTTACAAATCATTTTCGGAAAGTGCCAGAAGAGCTAAATCGTCTGCAAAAAGAATAGCATCGAGTTTGAGGTTCCTATTGATATATTTTATTTAAATATGAATTTTTTTTACGAACATTAAGTTTACCATACGAAACAAATTATTTCTGGAAAATTCTAATAAAATTCACTGTTCATGAATAATGTGGTAAATGGAAATTAAATCCTCTAGTCTATGTACCTGTTAGTCTCCTTACAACAAAGTGTTTTTTTATTAAGTCCGGCATCTTGTTCTTTAATTATTAATGAAGACCATCCGTCTAATTAAGTCGAAAAATACGTACTCTTACTTGCATTACCTCATTAATTATTCAGATTCACCATTTATAGAAGTAGGGAGCCTGAATGTAGTACACAAACGTGTTCATGTAATATTTTCTAGTTGGTGTCCTCCAGTGTTGCTGGACGTATCCCTCAATGCCAAGTGGGAACAATGGGATCCCGCATTGAAGAATATGCATGCATTCTCTGGACCAGTCCATAAGTGTCATGTCAATGATCCATCAAGATGATCCTACTATCCATCCGTCAGTCACTTTCTTCAGGGATGCCACAACTTTGGTATTTTGTAGATACCACAGCAACATTCCAAATGTTAAACAGCAACACAATTCCTCTACAATATTTTCACCTATGTAAATCACGGATACTTTCCGTAGTAAAATTAACACTAATTACAACAATACTCATTTTCAAGATCTCTCGTTCCCATGAATTGAAATCGCATTTCTTGTTTCAGACAAGCTCATATACCCCTGGAACAATGCCCGGCGTACAAATATCTCTACATACGAGCATTGTTTATGATAAGAACAACGTATAGACGAAAATATTTAAATTAATGAAGTACATGATAGAACAGATTAAATTGAGAAAAATATACGATAGGAACAACAATCCTGAAATTTCGATGACCATACTTTTAATGCTATTGTATAAACATTTTGCAGTATTAATTAGCAGGTAAATTTAATAAAATCTTGTATAAAACTATAAGTGTCAATTTTTAACGCATTCATTAACAAATGCTACTATTTTTTATCTTGCACGAAAACACAAAATATTTTTGTGCTAATTTTCACTTGATCTAGACCCATGAACTTTTAATTTAAAACATTTTACAGTAAAATTATGGTTGTACATTGTTTTTCAGATTTTGTCATATGCTTTTGGTCGTGTGTTTATATAAAGGGAATAATGAAAAATAATGCTGTAAGCCTTTGAGCGAAAATGTGTCGTTTCCTTATTCCAAATGCTATATACCGTAGAACATAAATAATAATTTAAAGAAATGCGTAGTGCTTGTATTAAGAGTAACTTATTTGTTAAAAACATGTATACAACTGTGAGTATTAGTTGTAGCTCCTAGGTTATAACTCTAGTTTGTATTACAAATTTTATATTAAAATCGATTGTAAAAAGCAGAAATAATTACACTGGTCGACAAAAATGATTTTTTTTCTTTCACAAGAATAAAAATACGAGAGTTTAGAAATATTTTTCATCCTGAATTTAAATATCATTTCAGTTTTTTCCTATCAGGCAAGAGTTTTCTGTGATATTTATTTACATTTTTTATAATTTTTAATAATAATCCATCTAACTCTTACTCATTCTGTCTTACCTAGAAAGTGGTAGATATTGATTTTCGGGCATATTTTGCATCTGGAACATCTCTCTTCTTGGTCCAACAGTAGTCAGCCAGCATATTAGAACTCCACTTGCCTTCGTACCTCTTTTCCATTGTGGATATTTGCTGATGAAAACGCTCACCGTGCTCATCAGAGACAGCCCCAAGATTTTCCGGAAAGAGGTCTAAGTGAGAGTCAAAAAGTGCATTTTTAAGTACATGTTGCATCCCATAGCTTTATAAGAATGTAGAACAACCACTATGTCACGATAGTTTTCTGATTTATGGTTTTCAAGGAAATTGCAACATATATTTTTGTAAGACTACCAGGCTGCTTTTTTCAGGGGATTTAACAGACCTTCAAATTGTTCATCAGTCATTAGTGACTGTATTTGGGGCCCTATAAAAATTCCTTCTCTCAGTTTAGCATCACTGACTTTGGGTAATTTCCATTTCAAGTACAAGAATGCATCAGAACGTTTATCCATAGCTTTGACAACATTTTTCATTACTCCTAATTTAATGCGCATTGGAGGTAAATCTATTTTTTCAGGATTCACTAAAGCGATATATGACACATTTTTCTTGCCATGGATAAGAGATTCACGTTCAGGTCATGATTTTCTAACGTAGTGAGACTTCTTATCTCTGCTGTCCCATTCGCACAAAAAAAAACAGCAAAATTTGGTGAACCCAAGTTGCAAACCTGCACAGTCTTGTCTTTTGGTGGTTCAGCATGACATAACATATAATTTCCTTAAAAACAGCTTGAATAAAATCGCTACATATAAGGTAAAATTTCCTATGACAGGTCAAAGAGAATGCTAAAATCAATTTCAAAAAGTAGCTGTCACAAAAAAAAAACTGTGCCTGATGGAAAAATTCTTACTGCATATTTGAATTCAGTATGAAAAAAATGCACTAGATTCACTAATCAGGTTTCTTGTGAAGAAAACCTTGTCGACCAATGTTATCATTCAAGGTGTAAAATTAGTAGTCCACAAAATTATGAGAGACAGGTTTTAGTTGTTCCTTTAATATTGCTTATGCCTTATGTATTGATTTCTAACACGTGTAATTATTACGTATATAATTTATTATATCTTATTATGTTATCACTTCAAGAACTGTTATATTTTTAAATTTCGAAATTTCGAAATTACGAACAATATGCAAACTCCTGAGGTAAACTGTGCATAAAATTGACATTATTTTAAGTTGAACACGAGCAATTAACATTGTTCTGATTCGGAATAAGGAGGATTTGGTGCTAAAATGTAAAGAATCCATCATTGTACAATTCCGTAAAAAGTTTATAAAATATTGTAATAATTATCATGGGATTTTTCTCTTATCGACACTATTTAAAAATCTACTCGCATTAGTATTAGCGATATTAACTCTGATGAAATTAGAACGAATCACTAGTGCGGCTTTAGGGAAAAAAGTAGGCCTATATAGTATTCGGAAAATATAGGAAAAGAAATGGAAATACGATAATGAAAATGAACGCATTTCAGGCAAAGTAATTTTAATTGTATGCACTCATGTAAAGAATGGTTGGAAACTGCGTGGATTCAAGCAGTTCAAGAGAGTTTATATTCATATTAGAGTTTCATAAAAAAATGATGTAGCAGTCAGGAGACCCTATGCGTGTATTTATTTTGATACCTGTTCTACAGAGACTAAAGTAACGAGATTATCAACAATGCTGTTTGAACAATAAAACAGCCCTTACCTGAGTGTTCTAAGCTATCATGACTTTACGCAGAGCTACGGGACATGTGCTAGTTCGAATCCCAAGAGTCAGGAAATTTTCTTATGGAATTTCGGTCAGTATGGTGCCCTCCCAGCATCTTGAGAAATTTGGGTAGCTACAATAAGTAGCGGCTCCAGGTTAAGAAAATCAGCTATAACTGCTTGCGAGCTTTTCATACTGTTTATGCTTTTAGGCCTATATCACTCCCATGTTCCATCTCTGCAAATAGAACGTGTGGATGTGAAAAGTAAGCGCCGGTTGGTAAGCTAAGGACCTTTAAGTCCTATCGCGCCATGGAACTTTAAAAAAGTGCATTCAAACTTATACTTGATTATCTATATTATCTGTCCAACATTTTTAATTTTTTTTTAGCTCTACTACGTGCTATTCTGGTATAGACTGAAGTTGTTCATGCGGTAAAGATAACTTGTACTTGCAGACAAGAGAAACCGAGAAATGCTTATTTTACATATATATATATATATATATATATATCAATTCATTCATACATTGCGATTGGCGTTTCAGTTCCTAGTCACTAGCAAGAGAGTGAATGACGCCATTTTCCACATCCGAATTGTAAGTTAAACTGGCCAATGGCCAATGTATGTGATGTCACTGAAAAATATATAGGGCTACCACGAATGCAAACAAAAGTTTCAAGAAGATGTACCTGTACAGGCCTCCCGTATTGGTATATTGCTTTCAATACATGAAAATTTACAGAAAAACATTTTCATATAGGCGTAAGTTTTTAACTTTATATATCTGGCTTCTGAGGCAAATATCGTGGTATGTACACTCCTGGATTCGAATGCATAGTAGGCTGAGTTAAAGGCTGAGCTAACGAAGACAGAAGTTTTATACAATGAATCTCTCAAAACAGCGAGCTGGAACACTGCAGACATATCTTTTATTCACCATAAGTATTTTGTATTTCGTAAAGACAAAGATTTACTGACAATTCTTCTATAAATAATTGCATATAGCGGTAGCGAAGCCTTCATATTTCGCCATATTAGGGGTTCCTTTAAATTCAAAACAATTTACAATTATGTATATAATATTAGTTATATATTACAAGAGATACATATTCAGTTGTAACACACCACCTGATAGGCCATTCAATATTGAATATAATTTTTCAGAACGAATTCTGAAATACCTAAAATTTACACGAGACGTTACTTGATTCAGAATCACCAATTGTATCAATGAAAGGGGTTTTAGTAAATTTCCTATACTATGCTGACTTAAATACTATTTCACGAAAGAAAATACAATTAATTATTAAAAAATATTTCAAACAACCATGATAGCTTATCCACAATTTGTATCACTTTTCTAGCAATGTTTGTTTTTTCACCTCTCTATCTTTTTTTGTCAACATTTCAAATTGAAAAGTTAAGTTTCTGTATAAGATGCCTTTTTTGTCACTTGTTTCCCACATACATTGCAGATAATCAACTTAAAATGGCGGCTGACGTTTTGGTGAATGTAACATTAGCAAAATAGATGAAATTATCTGTTTTAATAAAAATGAGCCAATCAACAAAGCATTCTGTAATCGTTCATACAGTTCAATGAAGATTGTATAATTGGGGCAACTATTAATAAGAGAATAAAGTCATCATAATATACCACTGCCATCTATTGTAATCATTGTAACGATGAGATGGTACATTTACAAGACAGTTTTAATGCTTTAGTGAGTAAAAATTCATGTTTTATTACTTTCTGGCAATTTATTTCTTTAAATGTTTATGTACTATAATCTAATCGTGAAATAGTAAAATTCCATTTGCGTTTTGATTTTCTTTAGACTATTTAACTCATGCCCCAAATGGGAGTCAACGACCAAATCACATTTCAATGATTTTTTTATTTAAAACCAATTACAGTAGTTTTTCGCCTTGATTTTATGATCCTAATTTTATCACTTTAAAATCAAGTTCCTTCTTTTTAACATTCTGAATAGGTTACAACATTATTTTGCGGTGACTGCATATGGCTACCAGATTGTATATATAGTGCACGAACGTTGATACATACTGCTTGCGGGATATAATATAAAAACATTTGTAGTAATTGATTATACCACAAAAAAACACTGTTTTCACTTTCTTAAACGAATTATTTCCCAGGAAATAAAGTTGTAGAAAAATATAATTGACATATTTACATCATAGCACATCAGAAATTAATTAATACCTAAAATGTTGGATATACATTTTTCCACTAAGGTGCATTCTTACAATATTGCGATCGTTTGGCAATAAATTATATGACCTGGTTGCAGTGATGAACAAATGAAGCGTAACAATCGTTTCTCATCGTTTTTAAACATCGCCGTTTACATTAAATATATACATAATTTAAAATAGCTATAGTGAAATAATTATTAATTTAATTCGTTAAATAGTCCTAACAAATGCCACTCTCGATTTCCAAATTCTCTAGTTAAATTCACTCCTCACTTCGTGAATTTATCGATAATTTGGAAATCACTCGTGGCATTACTTATGATAAATCAAACCCCCCCCCCAGGCCATTACTGTAGATAACATATAGACTTTTTATGAATTAAATTAACCAAATGTGTAAAAACATATAAAGAAGGTTCAGTTCTGCAACAAATATTAAGCCAATTATTATTCAATCTTTAAGATGCATTTTTTTAATACCACAACGGTTTTGTAATAGTGTGTGCAGTTTCTTGATTCCAAACTAGAGCTTTAAATATATTAATTATGAACGTACTGCAGCCGTACTCATTGTGAATACGCGCTAATATTTTATTTACAGCATGTTGCTATGACATTACATAATATTCAAGTTTTAGATTACATTGACTATTTTCTCATTTCTCATACAATATTGATTTAAATAAATATTTGTTAAACAAAGTATACTTGATGAACATGGGCAGCTATGTCTTACATGCAAAGTAAATGTGTACATTATTGAACTCAGGGAACTCACTTTCCAGTCATGTCAGGGAGTCAATAGCTATCATTATTTAAATACAAATTAACTAATATCTTATGTTCAACACAATGCAAACATCAACTGCATAACAACTATATACAACATTCTATAAATAATCATCTAGGAAGCTACTTACTTTATTTTATATCATTTTAATTTTATTATATTCCATGTTTTTGTTAGTATTAGCTAGTATTAGATCATATCATTATTGTATTTTGTTTAGTCTCTATTTTAATAATATCATAAAATTGTAATAAGTATGTATTTTTTTGTATAATTCTACTATTCGCTGGTTATGGCCTTAAATCTGCCAGCTAAAATAAAGAATTATTATTATTATTATTATTATTATTATAACAATGAAAATAATAATTTATTGAGTACTTATCCACTCATCCAAAGCTATTGTCTAATGGTGGTGTCGTTGCCTTAGAAGCAATAGACTCGGGTTTGAACTCCGACCGGGACAATTTTCCTGATGCGAATTTTGGGGATATTTCTCCTCATCTCTAAGACAGATGTCAGGAAAGGTTAAGGCACAAATAATCACCGAACGGTCGCAATCGTCCATCCCATATTCGCCATCTTTACTATGGATGTATGAGTGAAGGGTGTGTCTTATCATAAATATACGTATTGTTTCGAATGTGGTCCCGGCATTGAGTTGAACACTCACCCAGTGAGGCCCTCCATTCCTTGTATGGTTAAAAAAATATGGGAATGATCAAGAATTTAAAATTCTCTCCCGACAGGTCTTGTCCTTGTAAGGCCCATGTGGTGTGGGGCATGTAAAAGTAGCGAAAAAGGAAGAATGGTTAAACTGATGTAAAGAGAGAAGGCGAAATCACTAGGAAATAGAACAAAATTTCCAGCGCCATCATTGGAAATTGACATAAATTAAAATTCTACCTGGAATAAATTATGGTTTTCTGTAGGTTTCATTTTTCAGCTAAATGAAAGAGACTAGGGACGCATTAGTAAAGGTATCTGGGCGCGCGCTGTGGGAGGTAATTCTATATTTCTTCATGTGGAAAAAGAAAATTGAAATGATTATTGTATCCTTGAGCCATCTAATGACTTGTGAGTCAGCACAGTTTCTGTGTTTATACTGTCAGTCAAACCCCATATTCTGCAGCGCAACAAATGCTGACGATAATAAAATCAACTTCATAATGATATTCCATCTTCTACTACATTGAATTCTCCAACGCGGCACAGGAAGTCTGGATCAGCTACAAAATTCCATTTTTTAGAACTCGGTGGTTTTTGATCGGAAATGAACATCCATCTGTTGGATTACAATTAAGGGCGACGTATAAAAGTGGCAATACATTACGTACAAATTATAAATGTAAACTAAAACCATCGTTTTGTCAATCGAACTCCCGTCTTTTCCATAACTCCGTTGAGCGACAAGCCTAGAAGGCCCTTAATCTACCAGTCTCATTCACATGTGTTAATCACGGAGGTGAACGATCATACAGCTAGTATAGGGGCGATATGTGATCAGTATATCTGGTTCCCCAGTCATTATAGCTGGTTTTATCAAACTGGAGCCTCTTAGCTACCCAAATTCATAACTATTCTGAGTGAGAACAAGACCCATATCGGCCGAAATTGCATGGGAAAATGTCTTCCCCCATGGGGACTTAAACCAGCGCAAGACATGATGCTCCTATATATACTTGAAGGGCTTAGGGCCATAACATGATTAGTCAGTCGCTATTTGTCCTTGCTGAGATATAAGGAATTTTAATGTTCCAATAAATTATAAATGCTAATTGGGCAGTAATGTTGTTAATACATTGTGTGTCTATATGTTTTAACTTCTCACTGGCGCACTTACAAATGATTTTATGCATATTTCAATATATTTATTTGCTATCATTGTAATAAATAACATTTCTTAACAGAATGTGGGTTATCATGTTACTGCCCTAAGCCCTTCATATATATATATATATATATATATACTATTGGGGAAGATCTGCTAGGATATCAAGGAGAGAGAACATTAGAAATGAAGTTATAAGAGAGACCACGAATGTACAAAACTCAATTTTAGAATTTATCCAATAAAAGCAACTAAAATGGTACGGGAATATTAGGCGAATGGAAGATGAAAGATTACAGAAGAAAATAATGGACTGGACACCACCAGGAAGGAGAAGGAAAGGGCGATCAAATCTCACATGGATCCAAGGGATTAGAGAAACTTCGAAGGACTGGGGAATAGAGGAAGAAATGTGTTATAATAGAGCGAATGGAGGAAAATTATAAAGCGAAATTGAATTGGTGCCGGAAAAATGTATAACGTTGTTAAAACCGAAAAAAAAAAAATCACACACACAGACATTGAAAATAAAGAACTAGTTGACATTTAATTTAATAACGCTCATCAACAAAATTTTATAATAAAATGTATGCGTAAAAAGCTGTCATTAAGGTGAATTTTGGGTGCAGTGCAAGTAGATATTAATTGAACAGACGTTTGTGTAGGTATTTGTCTTTCACCCAGTAAGGAAGCGATAGGTATTGCTTACATATAACTAGATTACCCCAGGAAGTGAATATCGGTATAAGTTATATTGGTGAACTAGTTCGGTGTTGAAGTTCAATACTTGCGGCTCTAATATAAATTTATGGTAAAGATTATAGCGATGTCACAATTAATTTGCATTGGAAGAACCAAGAAACACCTGACTGACCCGGCGGTCTAATACGAGTAGTTATTGATCCGAGGTTCCAGAATTCAAATCAGGCCTGAGACTTTTTTAAGTGCGTAAAGATCCCTATAATGGCTTCTATTGGGAGGGAAGCAAAACCAATTGATCTCGTATCTCATATCGTTGATTTATCGCATGCATGAATTTTTAAGTCTGATACGATAAGAGGTCACTGAAAAAAAATATATATGAAGGGAAGTTAACGCGGCAAATCATTTTTTGGACACGTCCTTGGTACATCACAACGCTTCTTTGGGAGAAATTTTAAGGTAGATTTCGGCATGTAACGGTTGACAGGTCCCTTGTGAGTAAAACTTCGAACATGTTTTCATTAATTACATAAATTTATTAAAAATGGGCCTATATGCACTTTATGTAGGTCTTATACTTTTACGATCATTATATAATGTTTTATATTACTTACTTACATACTCACTGGCACTATCGAACCCGTAGGTTCATGGCCGCGCGGACATAAGCTCTCCATACATCCCTATCCTGAGCTAATGCTTTCCAATCATTCCCTGTATAATCTACTTCCCTCAAATCATAGTTAATGTTGTTCTCCAACCTCATTCTTGGTCTGCCAACTGGGCGTTTTCCCTCTGGCTTTCCTACAAGAAGCTTCCATGCACGTCTTTCATTCCCCATACGCGCAACATGTCCTGCCCATCGCAGTCTACGAGACTTAACTGTTCTTATTATATCTGGCTTCCTATACAGACCATTTAGTTCATTGTTATGTAGTCTTCTCCATTCGCCTGTCTGTTCATCTCTCTTTGGTCCAAACATTTTCCTAAGTATTTTATTCTCAAATACTCGTAATCTCCTTTCCTCCCTTAAAGTAAGAGTCCATGTTTCGCACCCATATAATATAACTGGTAGAATAATAGTTTTATATATTTTCAGCTTAACGTTTTTTGAAAGGAGTTGGGACATCAAAAGTCTCTGCAATGCATAATAGCATGCATTTCCACAATTGAGCCTATGTCTAATTTCTTTGTGCGTCTCATTCCTATTTTTTATATTAATCATTATTTTTTCTGAACTTATACTGAGATTTGTTAAAATATTCGTTTAGTAAGGGCTATTATTTTCATTCATTTTGAGAATTTTCCTCATCATTTGAGGGTTTTATTCAACCAATCTCAATAATTAACATGGGTTTTAAATAATACATAAATGACTACGGACTTATAGACTATCAGTTTGCAACAAACTTCATAAATCAACCTTAATTAAAGTTCTCCAACGTTCTCTGTTCTCTGTGTCTTCATTCGTTACACCAAATTTCCTCATTGAATTCGGAATGTTATTCTTTCAGTTTGTTCTTGGTCTTCCTTTTCTGCACCTTCTTTCAATTTTGCATGCATAGACGGCCTTTGGTAGTCTTCCGCCCTGCATTCTTCTTCTGTGTTCAATCCCATTCATTATACTTCTTTCTGCATTTATCCATATTCTAATTTCTGTATTTCTAATTCTTTCCAGTCCAGATTTTCTGGCAGCTCTTCTCCAAAAATCCATTTCAGCTGCAGTTATTCTGTTGGCATGTTGTTGTGTCATTGTCCAAACTTCCGATCCATATAACATTACACTTTCTAGTATGGACTTATTACTTGTTTTGTTCTGTTAATGATGTTTTTACTCCATAGTATATAGTTTAACATTCCTATGGTTTTTCGTACATTACTGTTCGTTTTTGCTATTTCTTTATTTGATGTTCCATCTTTCTCTATAATTGATCCCAAATAACAGAAACTATCGCTCTTCTTTATCTTTATCCCATAAATATGTAATTCGTCTGGGTTAATTGTTACTTACTTACTCACTGGCACTATCGAACCCGTAGGTTCATGGCCGCGCGGACATAAGCTCTCCATATATCCTTATCCTGAGCTAATGCTTTCTAATTATGCCCTGTATAATCTACTTCCCTCAAATCATAGTTAATGTTGTTCTCCCACCTCATTCTTGGTCTACCAACTGGGCGTTTTCCCTCTGGCTTTCCTACAAGAAGCTTCCATGCACATCTTTCATTCCCCATACGTGCAACATGTCCTGCCCATCGCAGTCTACGAGACTTAACTGTTCTTTGGCATGGGTTCCCTGAAGTAGTCCCCGCCCAGAGAACCGAATGGGGGACTATTTGACCTCCGGAAAATTTTACCCCAGTAGAACACATGTCCGCATTTCTTGACGGTTGTATTTTTACAGTGAAAGATCGTCACTCTTTCGACCAAGGTACTTATTTCGTCTGGCTTATCACCTTCGACCAGATCGGCATGGGTAACCCTATCGGCAGCAATGCTACCGCCGGCATAGCTCTCAGGATCATTTAAGCACGCAAGCCCCTCCACCACGACAAGGTAAAGATACCATGGAGGGCTGGGTTAATTGTTATTACATAAAATAATTTTTTTCGGAAAAATAATAATAAAGATATTGTAACATTGTAAGTGAACTGCTGAATTGGTTTTGAAATCTCTGAAATTATTCGCTTAAAGTACTCTCATTGTTTGATTATTATATCGAAAATTCCAGTGTGTCAAAGAGGCCAGAAAATTAATTAAATGGGGAAGATATTCAGTATCGAGGAAATCTGAAAAACAAATACATGAATAAATATTCAAAATAAAAACAAATATACATCGTTTCCCGCGATCTTTTCATCAGACATTACACACTTTTTCTCTCGATAATCAATGGAATTAACGTGGAAAAAGAAAGTTATTTTTCATGTGCATCGGGGTTCTAATGACGAGGTTATTTGCGTGAAGGTGATATTTTAATCACTGAGCTAATGTTATTGTAAAATTAATTAAAAGCCCGTTGATGTATAGAACAAAACACTAGGTTATGTGCTTTTAGTTTGGTAAAAAAAGAGAAGTTGCGATTTGCCAACGTTTAATTAGTTATACAACTAAATAATGATAGTGCTAATATTACAGTTCTTTTATCGAATAATCGAGAATAATAATTCAGTACATTACTTGTTTCAGAGGTTGTAATTTGCTCTTTAATGCAACATTTTCAACAAAATCCAACGCTTTCAACCAATAACCAATTCATCAGTAGACGGATATGAAAGTAATAATACCAAAATAATTGTTCAAGCTTTACCATTGGCCAACACGCACATTCTATTGAGCAACGCTAAGAAATTGGGGCTGGAAGTAAACATGAATGACATTAAATATATAGTCACACATAGCAACACATTATATAATAGAACTGTACAGTTAAAGAAAATATGCTATGTTAATGAGCTATGCCGGCGGTAGCATTGCTGCCGATAGGGTTACCCATGCCGGACTGGTCGAAGGTGATAAGCCGGACGAAAAAAGTACCTTGGTCTAAAGAGTGACGATCTTTCACCGTAAAAATACAACCGTCAAGAAATGCGGACATGGGTTCAACTAGGTTAAAATTTTCCGGAGGTCAAATAGTCCCCCATTCGGTTCTCCGGGCGGGGACTACTTCAGGGAACCCATGCCAAAGGCTCAAACACAGGGACATGTTCCTAGGAACATGGATGATTTGAGGGAAGTAGATTATTCAGGGAATGATTGGAAAGCACTAGCTCAGGATAGGGATGTATGGAGAGCTTATGTCCGCGCGGCCATGAACCTACGGGTTCGATAGTGCCAGTGAGTAAGTAAGTAAGTAAGTAAGTAAGTAAGTAAGTAAGTGACTCTTGTCCCAACTTCTATAAAAATAAACATTAAACTGAAAATGCATAAAACTGTTACTCTTACTTAAGGAAGGAGAAATGTTTACAAGTGTTCGAGAATGAAGATCTTAGGAAAACTCTTGGACTAAAGAGAGATGAACAGACAAGCGACTGGAAAGGACTGAATAACATTGAGCTACACGATCTTTAAGGGAGTCCGAAGACCGACTGAGAAAAGAGGAGAGTAAATGGGTGGTATATTATGTCTCAGGGGATTTATTGATTCGAATGGGAACTTCACTATATTCTGAGAAAAGCTCTAGTTGGTAATTCCTACCTAC
Source organism: Diploptera punctata (assembly GCA_030220185.1). Classification (NCBI taxonomy): domain Eukaryota; kingdom Metazoa; phylum Arthropoda; class Insecta; order Blattodea; family Blaberidae; genus Diploptera; species Diploptera punctata. The sequence goes on from JASPKZ010008181.1 coordinate 112,174, forward strand.
GTTACCAGCAAATCCTACTATTTGTTGAAGGGAACGGGAACTTCTCAGATAATGTATGCTAATCCTGAAAGAAGGTTCCTGGTCTTCCTAGTTGGGCTTGAGACTTACGACCAATAATTCCGGACAGATCAAACGATGGTGACCTATCAATAAAAAGGATAATGCTATAAGGATTGGGACTAGAAATACTTTAACACTCTATAAAGCGCATTTGCAACTGGTGGAAGATCGCTCATGACAGAGAGAGATGGAGGTATTTACTCTGAGCAGACAGGTCCAACTTAGGCTGTTGTCTTGGAGATGATTATGATAGATATAGGTTAGGTAAAATAAATTATATTGCGAAATTGGCTATAGTTTTTAAAAATTGTCTTCAAAATTAAAAGGGAGTTCATATGATAGGAGCCCTTACACCTTGCTTTATTACCAACAATAAGACTACATTAATAGCGGATGTAGTCTTGAAAATCAGTGTTCAAAATTAAAAAGAAGTTCGTACCATATCAGCTATTAAAACGTTGCTTTGTTACCAACAATAAGACTACAACAAAATTGGCTGTAGTCTTGAAAATTGGTCTTCAAAACTGAAAGGGAGCTCTTATAATATCAGCTCTTAAAACGTTGCTTTATTGCCAATAATATAGATAGATTTATAGATGTATTTACCCTGGTGGAGTTAAGGCCATGTGGCCCTTTCTTCCACTCACCAGGACAAACAGAGGTTACGATAATAAATAGTAGTTTAAAACATTAAAACAACACGCTTTATTAAAAAACCAAACTAAAAAATAAAAAATAATTATAATTTCCAACACGCTTGGGATAAAACTAAAATGGTCAACAAAAAAATCATCTCGAACACATCTAGAATAAAACTAGAGTTATCTACAAAGAAAGTAATTTTACCATCAAAATCGTGGGGTGCTTCATATAAATTAATATATTTGTTAATAAACAGATATTGGTAAAAGTAAAGTCTCTAAGAAGAAAACGTAAAAAACATAAAAAGCAACCCACGCTTTTGATGGTACAATTATTTTGTTTTGTAGAAAACTTTAGTTTCATTCTAGATGTGTTGGAGATGATTTGTTTTTGTTGACCACTTTAATTTTATCCCAAGCGTGTTGGAAATTAAAATTATTTCTCTTTTTTTGTTCGGTTATCTAATAAAACGTGTTGTTTTAGTTTTTTAAAAAAACTATTATTCATTTTGTTTATTTTTTAGTTTGGTTTTCTAATAAAGCGTGTTGTTCTAGTTTTTTTTACTATTATTCATTTTTTAATTTTTAGTTTAGTTGATTGTCATAAACCAGAATCCCATGAAAATGTAATTGCTTACGATTTTTTAGTGTCTAGGCACGAACGTACTTATATATTTTTTAAATTATTATTATCTAACATTATTATAATATTTTTGAATATTTTAATATAGATACATAGTTACAGTTAATCGTATCCTCATATTTTTTGGATAAATTAAAATGTAGTAAGTTTACAAAATTGACATTAATATTTTATAGAATAAGATAAAAATGTAAATATCTTTAAATTCAATACTATTGTAGTATGAGCTAAAAGTAATACTCTTCTAAAAAAAATCATCTGGGCCAGATTTGAACCAGCGACCTATGGATTACTGAAATCATATACCATTACAGTCCACCACTATCAACTGAGCTACCAGCGGGTATAATATTAATTTCCTACAAGTCGATAAGGCCACAACCTATTTTACCGGTCTTTATTTTTTTGATGTCCTGATAATCCTGGCAAGGATCTTAGAACACAATTATGAAACATTTGTATTGTCATTGGTCCTTTACAAGTATACAGAGTTTGAAGTCGATCCAATGTTTTTAAATGGGTGAAAATCGTGTTGAAAAATTTCGTTACGCAGACAGATGCAGGTCAAACTAATATAAAGCTTGTAAAAATACAACAAAATTACAATAAGAGTACGTACTAAACAATTAATTATCTGGTCAAACAGAACAATAATGAAAATAATGTCTACTAATACAATAAAATTGAATACAATTAAAATTAAACTCAAAGGAATAACAGCTCGAATCTACAATACAAAAAAAATATATATATACACAAAGAGAGTAATAAACTCTCATGAATTAATCTATCGCTTATATAAGACATCACTAATAGTGATTTTCTAATCTGTTACTTTTTAATGTATAAAATTTAAAATTTCTCAGTTTTTTAATGTGGAATTTGGTTTTTAAACTTTAATTAATCCGCTGCCTAACAATTTATCAATTTTGGTATATTTAATGTAAGAAAAGTACATTACCGTAGTCATCTGGTTGATCGGTATGCGGTCAGGCAGCACCTGCTCGAAATCTATGCATTGCTGACCAGTTCCAAGTGACAGCCATCTTGGAGAGCTCTGGCTAGCCTTTTGACAATCACTGCGAACTGTGCACCTGCAAAAAACCAACACATTCCGTTATGCAAATCCATCATAATGCCCACTGGCCATTGCGTCTAATTTAATCAATTTTTATTACACATTTCTCGCCAAATTCCCTTAGGCATGTTCTAAATTAAAGTTATTTATTACACAAAAATTCACATAACCCTCAGGGTTTCCAACTGAAATTCAAACAGAATTAACATTTATTACATATCCAAAGGAGTTTACATATACATAAATAGTAAGCTGTGACAATATGAAATTCTAAATCTGTAGTCACGTTATTCTGTTGCATCGTGTTAACAGGTAAATCTAATATATAAAAATATTTGTTTGTTTGTTCGTAATTTATGCGCGTCCATACCTTTGATCCGATTGTGATGGGGCTTTTTGCAAAATGTTCACGAAATACCCGGGATGAACACAGGCTATAAGACAGTTGTGATGCTTAACTCCCACACCCTTAAAAATCGCCGTTTGTAGTGGAAAACGTGATAAAAATAGCTCTTTGGACGCTTAAATGGCTTCCGCTGCCATAACAATTACACACAATTAATGTACAATACACACAATTAAATATCTCAAAAAGCTCTACAAAAAAGTCGGCGAGAGCATATGTTTATCTCTTATGGATAACTCACAATAACCATTTTTGTCGTTCATTGATGCCAAGAAGGTCGAGACAAGTACATAGATTCCTGTGCAAGCATAGCAGCACATGGCGGGTATTCTTTTACGGATAACTCACAATAACGAATTTTGTCTTTTAGCTCATTTATGCCAAGAAGATCGGGATGAATAGACTCCCGGTAAACACAGGGTAATCAGTACGGGGAATCTTAAAATAATTACGATATACATTTATAATTTTTTCATTTTACTTATTCAACTAATCATAAGAAGTACATTAATTTTTGTCTTTCAGCTCATTTATGCCAAGAAGATCGGGATGAGTGGATTCCCGGACACGCCGGGTAAACAGCATAGGGTGTCTAAAAACAATTACAATATACATTTTTCCTATCACGTATTTAACTAAACACAAAACAAATTAATTTTCGTATTTCAGCTCATTTATGTCAAGAAGATCGGGATAAGTAGATTCCCGGGCAACGCCGGGTAATCAGCACGGGGTATCTAAAAATATAAATTTATAATAATTTTTCATTTCACTTATTCAACTAAACATGAAAGCACATTAATTTCATTTATTTAGGCGTAGCAGCGCACGCCGGGTATTAGCTATAGCTAGTCTTTTAATAAATATTAGGATAATAGGTTATGTCACTTGGATTTATACTACGTTATACTACCTCACCGCGTAACTAACTAACTCACTGGCACTACCGTACCCGTAGGTTCATGGCCGCGCGGACATAAGCTCTCCATACAACCGTATTCTGAGCTAATGTCTTCAAATTATCCCCTGTATATTCTAGTACCTTCAAATCATGGTTAATGTTATTCTCCCACCAAATTCTTGATCTACCAACTGGACGTTTTCCCTCAGGAAGCTTCCTTGCATCTCTTTCATTCCCTACTTCATTAATTTCATGCCTTAACCAACTGCGTTTCCTTCGTGTTATTTAGCCTACTAAAACAAATGACAAAATAGCGGAATTCGCGTTGCTTTTGAACGCCTTTTTTTTTTTAATTTTCCGTAAAAATAAAGCAAAACGAGTTAATGAAATAAGCAATCAAATGGAAAGTGACTACTATTACAACAGGAAGTTAGCAGAGTGGTGAGGTCGGAATTGGGGGAGGGTAAGAGACAGGTCGGACAGCAACACGCGAAGAGAATGATGACCTTATTGTAGTAGAGGGTGACGCAGAAAAAAATATATATCAAGCAATTGTTATACATATGTATATGCGTGTGTTCATAAAGTCGGGGGAGAAAATACAAAAGGCTGGGCAGCACCAACACCAAAGTGCCAAGTAAAACAGGAAAAACTGAAAGAAGCCAACATCCATCAACTGACACCTCGAGAAAACTCATTTTCAAGTCCCCTACCCCGCTGATATTTTTCCTACTTCCCAATTCCAAGTAACTAACACAAAAGACCAAATACCCTAAGAAGACAAATAGGAATTCTGTAATATTTTCAACTAACTTTAATTTTATCCAGCGGAAATAATGCCACGGTGAACCATACATATTTATAGCGTTGAATTTCAACAAAATTAAAAACGGAAATTGAAAGAAACTCAAAGAGTTAACAATTACGACTGCTTGATTAGTAAATAGAAGAGTTTAATATTAAAGTAGATCTGTTATTTGTGATTTCATGAGGTGGTTTTGTAGGGGAATTATGAAGTAAAGAATGACACTGCAAATTAATCTCTGTCTTATACTTAAGTTTAATCTCTCCCTTGTAGGCACTTTTACACCCCCCTCGTCACATGGTTCTTACAGGAATACAATCTGTTCTGGAGAGGATTTCTAACTCTGAATCACACACACTTATTTTATCACACAAAAAAGATATGGAAACAAAATCAAGACTTCATAGTCTATTCTTTTAATCGTGGCACTCGCTATAAAGTGATTGAGCTATGTATCATTGTGATGGCCAGATGTTGTTCGGGGACTAACTCTGCCAGGTAAAATAAAGCTATTATTATTATTATTTTCACCTTAAAGTTTCCTGACATTTGCCTTACATGTCAGGAAAAATCGCGATTAACCTCCCCCAGGAAACTTGGAGCTAACGGAGATCTTACCTGGGCACGCTGTGCACGAGGCAACGATATTACCTCGAGACTATAGCAGTGAACATACCTACTGTAAATTAATAATAATAATAATAATAATAACAATAAAAATATTAATGATATACGTAAAATATTATTAATAATAATAATAATAATAATAATAATAATAATAATAATAATAATAATAATAATAAACACTGTGCATCCAATCGATGATACGGAGCGATTCCACGTTCAAAACAAAGTATCTACGCCCTCTTCGCTACCCGTCTCACCGCTTTGACTGGCAGTTATATATAATAATTACAATAAATATTATGATAATGATAATGATAATAATAATAATAATAATAATAACAATAACAATATTAATGATATACGTAAAATATTAATAATAAATAATAATAATAATAAAATAACAATATTAATAATAATAATAATAATAAACACTGTGCATCCAATCATAATAATAATAATAATAATAATAATAATAAACACTGTGCATCCAATCGATGATACGGAGCGATTACACGTTCAAAACAAAGCATCTACGCCCTCTTCGCTACCCGTCTCACCGCTTTGACTGGCAGTTATATACAGGGTGATTACAAATGATTGGAGCGATTTCATGATTTTATGGTAGCTGTAGTATTCGACATATTTTCACGAACTTTTACAGATACATAGAGCAACTTCCCAGGTTTTTTTTGAGATGTTACAGGTGCTCCATATGCTCCCCCTTGGTGATTCTGCAGATATCAAGTCTGTAATCAAGTTCGTCCCATACTCGACGTAACATGTCCCTATTAATTTGTTCAAAGGCATTGATTATGCGAGCTCGCAGTTCTGGTAAGTCTACTGGTAAAGGAGGCACAAACACTGAATCTTTCACATACCCCCAAACAAAAAAATCGCACGGCGTCAAATCGGGGGAGCGTGGAGGCCATGACAACAATTTCTGATCATTCTCTCCACTGCGACCGATCCATCGGTTTGGCAATCTCATGTTTAAAAATTCACGAACATCGTGATGGAAGTGTGGTGGAGCACCATCCTGCTGGTAGATGAAGGTCTCACTGTCGGTCGTCAGCTGCGGCATGAGCCAATTTTCCAGCATGTCCAGGTACACGTGTCCTGTAACGTTCTGCTCGCAGAAGAAAAAAGGGCCATAAACTTTGAACTGAGAAACCGCACAGAACACACTAACTTTTGGGGAGTCGCGAATGTGCTGCACAATAACGCGGGGATTTTCTGTGCCCCAGATTCGCACATTGTGTTTGTTCACTTTGCCATTCACAAAGAATGTTGCTTCGTCACTGAAGACAAGTTTCTCACAAAAACCATCCTCATCCATAAACTGCTGCATTTGTGTACAAAATTCAAACCGACTCACTTTGTCAATGGGCGTAAGGGCTTGTAGAAATTGCAAGTGGTAAGGTTTATGCTTCAATCTTTTCCGCAAGATCTTCCAAACGGTCGGTTGTGGAATGTTCAGCTCTCTGCTCGCTTTTCGTGTTGATTTCTGTGGGCTACGTGTGAAACTCATCCGCACACTCTCAACCTTTTCTTCACTCACTGAAGGACGACCCGTTGATTTCCTTTTACAGAGGCATCCTGTAGCTTTAAATTGCGCATACCATCGCCGAATGGAGTTGGCACTCGGTGCATCTTTCTCGAACTTCGTTCTGAAGTGTCGTTGCACAGTTATCACAGATTGAGTTGAATGAAATTCAAGCACAGCATATGCTTTCTCCTCGCCTGTCGCCATCTTTGATAACTGCTGCGCTCTCTCGGTTTAAAGCTGAAAACACGGCTGCGAGAGAAAACAAAAAAAAACCTTATGAGTTTTTATACATAACTTTAAAGTTCTGTGAAGATATGTCAAATAAGATCGCTACAATAAAATCATGAAATCGCTCCAATCATTTGTAATCACCGTGTATAATAATTACAATAAATATTATGATAATGATAATAATAATAATAATAATAATAATAGTAATAATAACAATACATTCTATTCAATAGTTAGCCATAGAATTGTTTGACACACATAGCAACAAAAAAGTCTCTAAACATGTACAACACCAAATCTCATTGTCAAACTCTCAATAGTGATTTTGAAACAAAAATATTTATACGTTTTTCAAAACTTAATAATTTACACATGGAGTTGAAAAACTATTTAAGGAAGTTAACCTGAAATTGCATTTGTGAGCGAGTGTGTGTATAGGCTTATATATATATATATATATATATATATATATATACACACACACACACACAAACATATATAGGCCACTTAAAAATACTATATAAAGTAACTTAAGTAACAACGATTGAATGTGATGCTAATGAATAAGTTATCAAACGCTGAGGTTTTACGAATTTGAAACGAATTTCCAAACAACATTCAGATATTCCAACGTAGAATAATTTGTTTCAAACAATTTCTAATTTCAATATTTTTTAAGTAAAAACCTCATATCCCTATCCTGAGCTTATGTTTTCCAATCATTCCCAGCGTAATCTACTTCCCTCAAAACATAATTAATATCATTCTCCCACCTACTTATTGACCTACCAACAGGACGTTTCTCTTCTGGTTTTCCTACAACAAGTTTCCATGCTCCTCTTTCATTCTCCATTTGTGTCACATGAATCTGCCAGCTAAAATAAAGCATATTATTATTATTATTATTATTATTATTATTATTATTATTATTATTATTATTATTATTATTATTATTCTCTGTTCATCGCAGTCTACGAGACTTAACTTTTCTTATTATATCTGGTTTCCCATAAAGATCGTGTAGCTCACTGTCATGTAGTCTTCTCTATTCGCCTGTACGTTCATTTCCCCTTGGTCCAATAATTTTCCTAAGAACTTTATTCTCAAATACTAGTAATATTGTAGTCTCTCTTAAAGTAAACGTCCATGTTTCGCATCTACATAACTGGGAGAATAACAGTTTTATATATTTTCAATTTAATGTTTTTTGAGTGAAGTTGGGACGACAGGAGTCCCTGTAATACATAATCAGCATGCCTAAATATTAAAATTTAAATATTCAATGACCGATTGTTACGTAAGGACAGCTTGGATTATTTGAAATCTACTGGAAATGAACTAAGCTAACACACTAACCCCGGTTCACAAACTGTTGTTAACTGACCATATCTATTTTCCACGTTAGAAAGAGCAGTGCATAGCGTTGAGAGGAAGTACTATTCCACAAGCCAGTTTAATGGCATTTACAATGCTACTAAAACTTCAATGATTGTTTTAGTTTTTGGGAACTAAATGTTTGACGCATCTTGCATTGGTTCATTAGATTGGTCAACTTTCTTGCAACACTTCCTACTCTGCTACATAACACTTACGACACCAGATGATCGGGTGGCCTAATACCGTAAATGAACATTCATTTCAATGTTAAGAGATTCCGGGCTATGTGGCCGTGGTCGATTACTAGTGTTTATTCCATACGTTTCTCCCTCAACTGCGGCGGACATCTTCAGTGGCGAGTACATCAGGCAGTGTTCACTGGTCGGAGGGAGAAGCGTATGGATTTTTTTTTAGAATTAGCCCATAATCATCCCATTTCGGGAAAGGGCCTCCTGCGACTGCAGGGTGGCTTACGATATATCCCCGGGTTTGCAAATCCCTTGGGACTATCACTTGGAATCTCTTAACATTAGGATTACCGGCCGTGAAAGCCTTCATTCGTACATTAATTTCAGTTCAAGCGCCCAGAATATACTTCGCACCAAAACATAATCTCATTTAAAGAGAGTAATGACGAAATAACCCATATGTTACACCTATATTGTAAATGCTCTGTAGAAACAAACAATTGTCATTTTTATTGAAGTTCTGTAGCTTTTACTGGAGTTTCAATGTAGCGGATTAATATTAATTAACAATATTAAAGTGTTATTTTTCTCCAAATGTTGGTTAGTGTTTCAGATGAAGTTCCATTTGCTTAGGAGTCTGTCCCTTCTTCACCATTTGGGAATAATTATATTCTTTTTATTACTTATTTTAGGAATTTACACTATGAGCTATATTCATTTAGGTAAAATTTAATCACTCACCTCATATTTTTCTTCTTATTTTAATTTAAACTTGTTTCGGCACTTTACATTTCAGTTCCATCATCAGTATCCCCGCGTATTATCTTCAAGGTATGTTCGCCAAATAAGGCCATGTAGATCAATAAGGCCAACAGATGGTTTCTGATAAACTTTCAAATAATTTCAATAGATGACTATATGTCATTGTTAGGCATGCTCTTTTGACCGTTAAAATGTATCAACCGTCATTTTCTTGCCAGTATGCGTCAGTGCAGAGAGGAAGCAAGTTATGTGTTCGGACCTGATTTAGCTTAATCTAACAGTCGGTATGTACATTTTTGTTTATACTGTCTTATATAGGCTACATCATAAACATAGGAAGAATTAGGCTATATATATTCTTAAATCGTATTTAATCTATTTTCATATTCTAAAAAGAGTTTTATGGCAGAGCCTCAAATATAATTTCTATTGGTAAAAAATTACGAGGATGCATGTGTAGCCCTATAAAGCCAAGGGTTGGCCTGAGATTAAAAAACCTACAATTGCTAACAGGAAGAAATCATTAAATTACAGAGGTCAAAAAATCGTTAGGTCACTGTTTGGAAAATAAAAGCCAGAAAAAAATAGCCAAAAGAAGAGTCAACAGAAGGATGATCACAGCAAACCAGGACCTAGTGGCACACAAGTACGTAATGAGAGCTGGTACTGCTTTATTTGTGAGGAGGACGGAATCAAAGATATGATTTTATGTCAAAGATGTGGAAGATATGTTCATGAACTTTGCGGTGGAATAACAAAAAATACAAGATTGTTGGTTTTCAGTGTCCAGATTGTGAAGAGGATTAGGGTTAGATTTATACATTTATTTGATCCACAATCAATTAGTTAGTTTTAGAGTTTACTTGGTTTTCCTTAATAAAATATATTTTCATTCAGTTTCTAGTTTCATTATTACATTAATACTCCTAACCTGTAAATGATTTAAATAAATTACAGCTGGCCTTGTTAGGAACCTCTGGTCATAACAAGGCCAATTTGCACTATTTGAAAAAAAACAAAAATATTAGTAGCAAAATATTAGATTTTCCTACAAAACTTCGTTTTCCTTATCCTCAAGAATCAATATGTAAATAAGTGAAGTTCCAAACAAATCGATCCAGCCACTATCACGTGACAGCCAATCAATCCTTAGCATGGCCTTATTTGGCGCACTTACCTTATAAATATTATATCTAAACTAAGGGAGAGGATGTGGCAACGGTGTATACTTGAGAAATGTATTAAAATATGTTTAAGCATAAACTGTCTCGAGCCTGTGAGAATGGGGCCAGTTTTCACCTTTAGGCAAGAAATATAACATGTATGTGTTAAGAATAACACAAATACATGCAGTATATACATTTTATGGCACCTATTCAATATTTTTCTAATGTCTGGAAAGACGATCGTCGTAGATTTTATATTCATAAAGGATAAAATCACCACAATTTTCACGTGACTCCATTTGATATATTTCATGCGTATTCCACACTTTGTTCTAACCGCGGGCATTCAATCAATACAGTAATTAATTGGTATTAATACAGCTAACTAAACATTTTGAAAGTAAAAAAAAAGTTCCTATTTAATAAAAAAATTGTTCTAACAGCCACACAAATCGAACCTAACATCCAGCAATGGTAACCCACCGTGCGAAGCAGATGGACATCCCTGCTTGAACAGTGCGCAGTGCAGTGAGGCGGGGCGCGACGAAGACTGCAGGTTGTGAGGGTTGTCCAATCCACCAAGTCATGATTTGTGGTACTTCCCTGTAGTTTAAAAGAGAGATTTGGCGCTGGATTTTAGTGTCTTGCAGATAAAAGGTCAGATAATGTTCTTGAGCACGGCCTTGTTATATTACAACGCTACTCTGGGAGAATTTTCATGGTAGGTTTCGGCACGCAACGGTGAATAGTTCCCTTGTTAGTTTTATTTTTCAATTTAGGGGATATTACTTTTAATTATTTATTAATTAACTAACTCACTGGTACTATCGAACACGTAGGTTCATGGCCGCGCGGACAAAAGCTCTCCATATACCCCTATCTTCAGAATGTTTTCCAATCATCATTCGCTGTTTAATCTACTTCCCTAAAACTACAGTTAATATTATTGTCCCACATCATTCTTGGTCTACCAACTTGGCGTTTTCCCTCTGGTTTCCCTACAAGAAGTTTCCATACAGGTCTTTCATTCCCCATTCGTGCAACATGTCCTGCCCATGCAGATTATGAGACTTAACTGTTCTTTTTATATATGGCTTCCTATAAAGACCATGTAGTTCACTGTTATATAGTCTTCTCCATTCACCTGACTGCTCATCTCTCTTTGGTCCAAAAATTTTCCTAAGAACTTTCTTCTCAAATACTCGTAATTTCCTTTCCTCCCTTAAAGTCGGAGTCCATGTTTCGCATCCATATAATATAACTGGTAGAATAATAGTTTTATATATTTTCAGTTTAACGTTTTTTTAAAGGAGTTGGGACATCAAGATGTAATGCATAACAGCACGGCTTTCCAGAATTGAGCCTATGTTTAATTCCTTTGTACATCTCATTCCTATTTGTGATTGTTCCTAGATATTTAAATTCAGCCACTTCCTCAATATTGTATTATTGGTATTAAATATTGCTCTTTAGTGTTATTTTTACATACATTAATGATAATACGGATTGCATCGTAAGTTCTCCAATTATTTTAAGTCCTAACGTAGATTCCTTGAAGTCCTTAGTATGAAAAGCAGAAGTAATTGAATTGGAAAACTTACCGTTACATCGACGAACAAAGTTTTCATAAAATTACATCACATTGCAGTTTAAGTTTATATGGCCGTAATTTATTTTTCAAAACAAATTAAAACTTTCGATTGGTAGAAGTTTGTAAGTTGAAAGAAAACCTACCAATGACGTGTAAGCAAGGCAATGGATTCTTAAAGAATAAATGTGTTGAATTTAGAGAGGATAAAATTCGACTAATGGACGCCATAAGGAAGAAAAAGCGGACTACATCAAACACCCAAGATCTGAATTAAAAGGACATATACTGTAAAGAGTGCTACGTAAAAATAGTTTTTATTTAAACTTAGAAAACGTACTTTTCGTTGTACAACGCCCATACTTCCTTACCGGTATGCCAAATGTTGGAAGAAAATTAACCTATGATTCAACTGTATATTTAACTGTTTCACACTTCTAAATTATAGTGCTTTCCATGGAGAATCTTATGACACCTCAAAATCAATTTCGATAAAAAAAGTGACTTACCTGGTTCTTTCTTTGCACCCTTAATACGAGTAATATATTTTACTCGTTTAGAACAGTATGATAATACTTATTATAAGGGGAATATAAATTAAGTATACTCGTAGGGGCTCTCATGTACGTGCTAAAATATGAAATTGTTTAAACATTATTTGAACTACAGTTTCTTCAGAATAACACACAGTAACCGAACATATAAAGGATGAAAGAAGTACAATCATTTTTCACAAATAAAAATAACTTTATGTGTATAATAAAAATGTATAAGGAACTCACTGGAAGTATCAAACCTGGAGGTTCATGGACGCGCGGACACAAGCCCTCTACATATCCGTATCCTGAACTAATGATTTCCAAGCATCCCCTGTATAATTTACCTCCCTCAAATCATGGTTAATATTATTTTCCCACCTCATTTTTCCTATCTACTGGACGCTTTCCCTCTGGTTTTCCTACAACGAGTTTCCATGTCCCTCTTTCATTCTCCATTCATGTTACATGTCCTGCCCAACGCAATCTACGAGGCTTAAATGTTCTTATTACGTCTGGTTTCCCATAAAAGTCTTGCATTCTTAATTTACACCAAATTAATCAACGAAGAAAAATAAACAAATAACCACAGTGCAAAGATAGATAGATAGATAGAGAGAGAGAGAGAGAGAGAGAGAGAGAGAGAAAAAGAAGATACTGTAAGGGAGATAGAGGGAGACTATGAGACAAGGTGAGTGGGTTGGAAGGGTGCGTGAGAGAGGAGGAGAGAGAGGGGAGAGAGAGAGAGAGAGAGAGAGAGGGAGAGAGAGAGAGATAGATAGAGAGAGAGAGAGAAGAAACACCGCAGCTGTAGAAAAGAGGTACAATGCCGTTACTTCACAACCATCGTATCAGGTGTTCGATTCAATTTGGGTAAATATTCAAGCTGAGATCGTCTGTAGATTTTCCCATAAACGTAAAATGTATATAAGGAAAATCAAATTACGTTTGGGCTCCGGATACCGTTTGGCAATAATAAACATCCATTTTCGTAGGCTGACACTACCTGAACTTTCAAGTAATATTTTGTGGTTAATAAAATATTTATTTCTTTACCTTACTTTAATTCTTACCCTTGTAAGTACTGTACTTTATATTCCCCGCACCAGCCGGGCATCAATAATATAACAAAACTACATTTTTTTTATTAAAGATTTTCTCTACTATACAGTTTCATTCAGCCCAAATGTATTTTGCTCTGCCACAGATTTCTATCCTCACCATCTTCTTCTTTGAGATCAGTCAGTCAGTCAGTTAATCAGGACTTAGTTGCGAAAGTCAGTCGTGTTTAAACTGTGGCCGAGTAAAATTGACTTTATGTGAAGACGTCACCGAGTGCGAAAAACGAAATTATAAAATAAAACTGTTTTTGTAACAGATTTTTATAATAGAAGATTATTTATCCATTGAAATAATAGAAAAGAAATAAATGAAATGTGGTAATTGTGTATAAACTTCTGTGAACTTAAATTAAAGAAATTATGTCTGTACCCTACGCTATCGTCAAACGCAACAGTATTTTCACTTGATTGGATTTCACGTAAGGTTAGTGGAAATGACCTGGTAAAGAACATTGCAGAAAGCGGATGCTATCGGAAAGTAATTTAAAATATGTCGCTCCAATAGTATTCATATATATATATATATATATATATATTTGGAGAATGAAAGAGGGGCATGGAAGTTTCTTGTAGGAAAAACGGACAACGTCCAGTTGGTAGATCAAAAATGATTTGAGGGAAGTAGTTAATACAAGGATGATTCGAAAACTCTAGCTCAGGATACGGATGCATGGGGAGCTTTATGTACACGTGCGAGCTTGAACCAACGGGTTCGATAGAGTCAGTAAGGTAGTAAGTTTATAACTGGAGCTAGGAATTTTAGGTGCTGCACCTTTTTTTACTATAATGTTCAAATTAGCTAGTATTGCAAAGAAAACATTAAATAAATGCCCCTAACTGTGTTTTAGTTGCACCTTTTTGCACCTTTTTTTCAATGCCAGCATCTTTTTGCACCCTTTCTTTAATGGAAGCACATTTTGCACCTTTTCAAACCTATTTTGTCTCCTTTGGAACATTTTATTACCAAAATAATATATATATATTACATTCATGCAAATACGATTTCAAGGGTTGGTAACGATATGTGGTAACAGTCCACATCACCATTAATTCCACTTCAGTGCAATCCCGTTAGGCTATTACTTTTAAATTAGTTTGCGCCTCATTGCACCACAGTTATGCGAAAGCTATTGTTCAAGCAAGGAAGGTTGTTGAGTGCGTGAATAAATGTTTCAGTTCAAAATAATATTTGACTGGTGCGGCCTGCTATTTTCTTGAGTTACCAGTGTACAGTATGCCGAAACCGAAAGTGAACTCCTATAAACTGCGTGATATTGTTAAAAAGTTTAGTGCCGATGGAATTCAGAGTGACGGATCTGTTATCAGGTGCATTCTTTATGATATTTCAATAACAATTGATGAAAAATATCAATGCATTCGTGTTACGCAGCATATAAGTAGTGTAAGTACTTACACAGACTCTTTAATATAAGACAACATGCGTGAATTTTGTGTCGTTAGTTACTTGTTGTAATTGATTTTGGTAATCTTTAAAGATTATTTACATGGGAAATTTGCAACTTTTTAATCTAAAAAGTTGAACCTTTTTTGCACCTTTTTCTGCTAAATTAAAGCACCTTTTTTGCTCATTTTTCACCAAAATTTTGCACCTAAAATTCCTAGCTCTATTTATAACTCTATATAGTCCACCGCTGTGGTCTCGAGGTAGCGTGCTGCCTAGTCATGCAGCGGGCCCGGGTTCGATCTCCGGTCGGGACAGTTTTTCTGGGTAAGGTTTTTATCGGGGTTCTTCCCCACCTGTAAGACAAATGTCAGGAAAACTTTAAGGCCCAAACGGTCCCCGAAATAATATGGCCATAATCATCCTTATCATCATCATAATCATCCTTATCATCATCATCATCATCATCATCATTTTTCACCGGTGTGGAAAGCAACGGGAAGCTACCACACCTACAAATCCCTAGTAAAGCTGCAAAGCATAGCATGAAAATGCTATGATTGCAGTGAAGGACCTGCCCTCGGGCAGAATTACTATGGATGGATATATATACACACACACACACGTACATACATGTATATTACATGCAAAATGTTCCTAATGTCTGTTGCGAGGTATAGGCCTAATAATCTGTAACTTTAAATTTTCACAGGATGTTCAGGAATGTTGGCTGAGGGTTTTCGTATATTTATTTCAGAGTTGGCTTAATTTGTTGCTGATAAATTAAACATATAGCGTTTCCTTCATATTCTGTAATCTGACAACACGACTGTGACCACTAGCCATCATGGCTGATCCACGATATAGCTTTGCTCGTGATAAGATGATGTATTCTAAAGCAAGATTAAAAATAAATCAGATATTCATCACTACAAATTGATACTGTAAAAATCATACCCTAAATCACCACTGAGTCATCGGAGACCACTGGTTCCTTATATCAAAACACTCGAACATCTCAGAAAAAAAAAATGAAAATTTGTCCGTAGAATTCTGTTCCGCTCTAAATTATAGTAAAATTTCCACATAATATATGAGCTAATTTTGTTGTCTGGGCTGATATTCGAAATGAAACTCCTCCGGCTGAGTGTGTGACAAATGGTAACCAATATGGCGGAAACAATAGCAAACGACGTTAAGTGAATGGATATGACTAAATCAACGTCCACACAACTGTCAGGAAACATATAATAATTAGAGAATAAATGTAAAAGTAAACTCTATGAGCGAACAAAAGTGGAGCAAATTACTTTATTGTATGATTACATGGACACGCAAGGGGACTCCACATGACCGCCCATAAATCAAGAATAATGTTTAATAGTTGATAAGTAATTAGGGATCTGGACACGCGACTTTCCTTAGTCAGACAATAGCAGCAACAGTAAGACCGATTCCTAAAAATAAATCCACAATTCTGATAAATAGCTGCTTCATCTCAACAATATACGTGACTGAGAATGAGGTTTTGATTTCAAGATTTTCAAAACCAGTCATTTGGAAACACTTCAGCTATCCAAAGTATAAAAGTTTCGGATAAGATAATAGTATATTATGTAACTACCCTGTAATTGTAGTAATTAAGTAGTACAATGTGTCCGTAGCTCGACCGGACCGTTCCGCGGCGGCCTTGGACTGGTTGAGTATTGGCGCGCCTTCCGCCAGAGTTACACGTACACGACCGGCAAGTCATTGGTACGGTGCACTCTGTCTACTGTGCTAAAATTACAAATGACTACAGAACTAACTCACATTAGGCTTACCTGCTTCACAACAGATATTGAAAGTGATGATCTTGAAGGCGAACTCATTCCCTATATATCCGAAAACAATTCTGGTTTACTCGCAAAAGTTCATGTTCACCGATTGCCTGTATTTCTCTCGTGATGTTGTCCTTCAATTCTTGTAACGTGTGCGGATTTGATGCGTACATATTATTCTTTAACTTTCCCCATAAATAAAAATAGCATGACGATAAGTCAGGGGAACGAGGTGGCCACAATCCTCGAATAATTATTCAGTCACCAAACATACTTCGCAATTCATGCATAGAATTCGCAGCAGTGTGCGCTGTAGCTGAATCCATTAAAACCATCCACACAATCGTACATTTCTTGTTCGTTGCGAAAAAAGAAATTGAAACTGAAGTTACATAAACGTGTGAATCAACTGTTGTGCCGAGAAATATTGGATCGACTGCTGCGTACCAATGACTTGCCTGTCGTGCACGTGAAACTCTGGCGGAAGGCGCGCCAATACTTACCCAGTTCAAGGACGCCACGGTCCGGCCGTGCTAAGAACGCATTGCATTTAAGTTATCGCGATTTAAATGCTTTTTCACAGTTAATACTGATAATAACTTATATTTGACTCCAAATTTTCCGAACAGTCAGTGCACTACTTTTGGTTTTACCAAAGTATACTTTGCAAGTTTGAATACTGCTCTAGTTTACATTAACGTTGCACATAGTTCACAGTGATCTCCACTGTATGGTTAAAGCTCAGTTAACCTGACACCATTGGAAGGAAAGGAGGTTATTTATTAATTATACATATTTCCTCATTGATCTCAAATTTTGCTATTCCTCCAAAAATTTGCATGTTTTCACTTTACTCTCGATCCGCCCTAAAATATACCAAACACGCCACTCTTACACGATCCGACCTGAGAAATCTCTCTGGCAGCAACTGTAATCTAAGTTGCTCTATCTCTCAACAAAATGCTGTAACATGTTACCAGTTTTGCCGGCCATTGCACAGGCATTAAATCTAAATTAACTATTATATTAAGCTCCACGTAATGAAAATACAACCTGAATAACTACGAGTTTAGTATTATACTTACATTGTGAAAAGAAAAATTAATGTCCGAACCAGGAATCGAACCGTGGACCTCTAGTTCTCCAGACTATTGTGCAGCCCACTACACCATTCTGGCACAAATATTAAAAATTCTTTCCACATATACAAATCTATAATTCTTGTTTCGTCAGCTGCCAGGTAGGTGTCACTACCATCACCAACGGCCGGCTTCGTTTAGTAGTATCTATATTTGAGAATTTGACACCACCACTTTTATAAGGAGTAAACGATGTTATTTAACATTTTCCAATACTGTTATTTTATCATAGTTCCAATTATGGATCATATTATAATATTATAATTATATTGTGAAAAGAATGTATATGATCCATTATTGGAAATGTGTTAAAATAACAGCACTGGAAAATGTTAAATAACTACGGGTATATTTGGCATTTTAAATGTCCATGTAAATATTCATCTAAGAAGCTTTTCTTACTCTATTTTATTCTATTCTATATTTTGTTAGTGTCCGCTAATATTATTCCACATGCGCATTGCGCATTGTTTAGTCTATATTTTATTAACATTTTAAAATTTTAATAAGTGGTTAACATTTTTTGCTATTTTATTGTTCGTTGGTTGAGTGAAAGAGAAGACCTTATGACCTTAACTGCGCCAGCTCAAATCAAACATTATTATTTATATTATTATTATTATTATTATTACCATCATCATCACCACCACCATAATATTATTATTTGTATTTATTGTTCGTTGGTTGAGTGAAAGAGAAGACCTTATGACCTTAACTGCGCCAGCTCAAATCAAACATTATTATTTATATTATTATTATTATTATTATTATTATTATTATTATTATTATTATTATCACCATAATCATCACCACCACCATAATATTATTATTTGTATTTATTGTTCGTTGGTTGAGTGAAAGAGAAGACCTTATGACCTTAACTGCGCCAGCTCAAATCAAACATTATTATTTATATTATTATTATTATTATTATTATCACCATCATCATCACCACCACCATAATATTATTATTTGTATTTATTGTTCGTTGGTTGAGTGAAAGAGAAGACCTTATGACCTTAACTGCGCCAGCTCAAATCAAACATTATTATTTATATTATTATTATTATTATTATTATTATTATTATTATTATTATTATCACCATCATCATCACCACCACCATAATATTATTATTTGTATTTATTGTTCGTTGGTTGAGTGAAAGAGAAGACCTTATGACCTTAACTGCGCCAGCTCAAATAAAACATTATTATTTATATTATTATTATTATTATCATTATTATTATTATCACCATCATCATCACCACCATAATATTATTATTTGTATGCCCTTGTAGATGGCAGTAGCAGCTGATGTTGATCTATGAAGAAAATTTATCTTACAATCATAGGGGGATGGGCACTTTTTTATAGGAACAGTACTCGCTTCAGGAAAGTTGCTTCGATTTTCTCCATATGTACAAGATATATTTATGTGTGCTGCATTTTGAATATTATTTATGTTTATGAAGTTCACTTTAACAACAGGCATAGTTGGTAAGGTCACGATGTCGATCAAGTGAATAACCGAAAAATCTCGTATCGTTACTTGGACTTTAAACGATTAAAGTTCGTGTTATGTATCCTATCCATTTAACTTGCTGGAAAGAATGAACAAAGCAATCGGCCTTCACTTCATCCCAAGTTTCAGAGGAACTATAAAAAAACACTAACATTGATGCCAAAATCATACTTTTTCAAGTTTTGGAACTATTTGTTAGTTCGGTATACGCGCGGCTAGAGACTGCCCCGACTAGGATCCCACGTTCGAATCATGGCGGTTCCAGAGGATATTGGTAGTGGGTCATACCAGGTTTTTTCGTGGTTCTTCCGTTTCCAGAATTTCACCCCACCAACACTCTAATTATCCTTTCATGTCATTTCATTTCTCATTCATTTCGTATCACTTGTCATCTAATCTCATGTTAAGAAAAATAGTTTGTTACAAACCCACAGGTGTTTAAAATGTATGGTTACGGGGATCTACTGTAGTGGAATGCACTAGGATGTTGACTCGTGAATCCGGGCCGGAGCAATAAAAACGGGCAGGAGGGCCAACGGGAAGGTTGTAGTCCCATCTCGTGGCCACGCACCTTACCCAAAAATGACGGTATGAGCCGTGAGAGAATAATCCGATGTGCCGGACCTGGAAAGCGCCCTAGAACCTACATAATACCGAAGAGCAGACTTTCATCCCATTAATCTACAATATACTAGGATAGCGAAATAGATATTTCAGGTCGCGTTACTCAGAGCATTCTGTCTTCCCAGTCTGAATAAAGAACTAAACTAAAGATGTCAGTTCTGTATTACCCTCTTTGAATACTTACTTATTAATTGCATAGACCATTGTTGAGCCATAGCCTCTCCTTTGTTAGGAGTTACTAGATCAGGTTAATTTTTATTTACCTTATTTGCACGTAGATGTCGTTAATTGTATGCGGTCAACACACCGATTCAATGAACATCTAACAGGCAACTAAGATATTACCAGGACGTTGAGGTCGGTAAATTTTGTTAGAGGCCTTTTATTCAGGCTTAAGGATATTTTACAAGCCTGAAAATCTTCAGTCTTGGGACCCATGGCGTAAAGTCCCTCCCGAAGGACTTGCTCCTTGGATTTTTCCTAAAAAATCCATTAACCCCGGCCGGGTTTGAACCCGCGATTCTCGGGACCAGAGGCAAGGAACATAACCACTTGTCCACTGCGGCAGACCTGTTTGGATACAGCTTTAATATTTACTCTGCGTGAATAAATAAAACAAACAAATTAGCTATCCTGGTCAACAAGGCTTGTAGTTTACCACACTTATGAATGTACTAATCTCATTAAGGAGTTTCAGCCGAGTTACAAGTTAGTGATTTCGGAGAAACTAAACCAGACAATTACGGAATTTACTAGGCAACGAAAACAGCATTTTAATTCCTAATTGAATTAATGCACAATTAGTTACCAGTGTTACAGCTAAATATTGTAAAATGGCTCATTGTATAAATATCCTTAACTAACTCTGAATACACTGCTAAGTAATCTTCGAAATTACTTGAAGGAAGACATTATTAAATGCATGAGCAACTTGAGAAATATTTTTTGTTAATCTGATAAACAAGATTAATGGGAAAACAGCTTAAATTAGTGAACATGAGAAGCAGTTAAAAAAAATGAAATGCCTTCTACCAGCTAGCGCAAATGTTTTCTCTGGAAGACGTAACTCTAGTGAGTAACGGAACCTAGAAGTGGGCCCTATATTCATTTCTGCCGTCTACTAGCGTGTTGCTTGACTCTACTCCGAAGTGGTCAACGGGAACATGGACATGGGAAAACGCTACAAACTAATATTCATAACAAAATCAGACGGATCCCCCTGGCTGAAGTAATAAAAACTTTGTGAAATCAAAAATATATCACATGGAAATGAAAGTAGATGTAATACCTGAAGGATTGTCCCGTGGTCAATGAAACAAGCACCAAGGCCAATATACCTATCTACTAAGAAATGTTAGTTTTAAACACGAAGAGTAATTAGATCACGGAGAGTAATTAGATATTCCTGAACTTTTCGTAAATGTAGATTTACTATATCTAATATTCCGCAGAATATCAGTCTATAAAATGCAAATGGATTAGCAAAACCATGAATTTGATTTGCGACACAGTGGTATTGTAGTTAAATAACACCACGAAAATGAATTGTTAAATTGTTATATTGGTTGATTTACAAAGTAGCAGGTGATAAGATTTAACCGGCGTTGTGGGTTTAATTACCATCTTCAAGATTGTAGAGAAGAAACATGTTCTTTATTTGACCTGGAAGGATACTTAATGGCAAACTATAAACATAAATAGGAAGGTATAAACGCAATTAAAAAAAGGCTAGAACAAATTAAAATGTTATCCCACTACAGGCCTCAGGAGGCTGTTGAGGTAATACGATATTAAGGCTCCCATTTTTTTAAAATCAGCTTGTGATGTTAACCGGGTTGTCAGCCCTTGGGAACGGCCGACTTTATCCCCAGAATTAGCGACTCGTATAATGATTATATTAATTATAAACGATTTTAATAATCGGTTCCTACTTGAAGGGCAATTAATTGAAGTTGCATGGATCTGAATTCAACATATTTCTATAACACTTTTAAGCAGTCTTTTCTGCATACTTCTGTTAGAGGCTAAATCTATCTCAGGGCAGTAGTGTAACCAGAAAGTTTAGGACAGTTAAAAATTCTAACCCACCGGGACTCGAACCCCAGACCTTCCGGCTTGTAGCATATTGACTTAACCTTTCCTTAAATGTCTTAACAAATTTAATTTATTTTCTTTAACAACAAACCTCCTAGAAACTACAATTCTACGGTAATTGTACATAATAATTGTGATTTGGCTTAGATAAGTGTAAAGTAAAGTATTCCCACTACAGGCCTCAGGAGGCCCTTGGGGTAGTAGGAGGTTAAAGCTCCCACTTTTTCTGGACAATCGGCACTTGATGTCAGCCGGGTTGTCAACCCTGCGTGACGGCCGCCTTTACCCCAGAACAAGCTCTGGTACTCATTCCCGTTAGTGTAATTGTCTTATTAATGTATACTCGAAATATTTAGTAATCGTCCAACATAAAAAAACGGACTATTTATTAGCAGGTGCCGTGTCGTTATTCGTGTTGCCATTACGCACGGCTGCCCCGACTAGGATCCCAGGTTCGAATCCAGGCTACTCCAAATGGTTGTTAGTTGTGGGCCACACCCGGATTTTTTGTTTCACTCGTGGTTCTCTCATTTCCCATCTTTCATCCAACGAACAGTATCCATTCCCCCTTCCCTCCGCTTCTTGTCATTTAATTTCTCATTAATTAATTTATTTTATATCGACTGTCACCTCATCTCATGTTAGGAAACATACGTTGGCATCCAGTATTGAAAATATGTGGTTGCGGGGTTCTAGTGAGATTTTCGAGGGACGCTACCATTTACATACTCTTCAGTTTATGAGAGAGTTTGGTTCTAGAGGAATAATATACGCTACCTGAAACTACCGCAATCTGACCGGCCAGCAGCAACACCTTCAGTTCCGACGAGCGTTTTCGTTAGTGTAGGAGTTATGGCAACTTTCTGAATACAATAATATGATTTATTAATATTTAAGCTAATGCCTTAGATATATAGGTTAACGTAGGCTATATTCTGATTGTTCCTTGCCTGACATCACCATACGCTCCATCGCTGTGGTCTCGAGGTAGCGTGCTGCCTTGTCACGCAGCGGGCCCGGGTTCGATCCCGGTCGGGGAAGTTTTCCTGGGTTTGGTTTTTATCGGGGTTTTTCCTCATCTGTAAGACAAATGTCAAGAGAACTTTAGGGCCCAAAAAGTCCCCGAAATCATATGGCCATCAACATCCTTATCACCATCATCCTTCACCGGTGTGGAAAACAACGGGAAGCTACCACACCTACAATTCCCTAGAGAAGCTGCAGGCATAGCATGCAAATGCTGTGATTGCAGTGAAGGACCTGCCTTCGGACAGAATTACTATAGATGGATCTATAAAGTGAATATGAATTAATTTGTAGAATAAACCCTGTAATTTATTTTATTTTATTATTCACCTTATATTTTTTCATATATCGTACATTATATATATATATATATATATATATATATATAGTAATTCTTCCCGAAGGCAAGTCTTTCACTGCAATCATAGCATATTCATGCTATGCTACAGCTTTACTAGGGCATTGTAGGTGTGGAAGCTTCCCGTTGCTTTCCACACTGGCGAAGGATGATGATGATGGTAATGATAAGGATGATGATGATGACCATTGATTTCGGGGACCGTTTGGGCCTTAACGTTTTCCTGACATTTGTCTTACCGGTGAGAAAAAACCGATATAAACCTCACCCAAATAAACTGCCACGACCGGGGATCGAACCCGTGACCGCTGCGTGACAAGGCAGCACGCTACCTCGAGACCACAGCGGTGGACATTATATATATACATGTTCCAAAATTTTATACAACTTCTGGATCTAACCATAGTAGATATCTAGGACCCAAATTATATAATGAATTAATTAGATCCAATCCAGAACTAAGTAAACTAAACACAGCAATTTTTAAAAAAGCAATTAAATTAATAATTTTTAATTAATTAAGTAAATAAAATTAATCATTTGAATATTTTAAAATAATAAATATAAAGCAACTATTTTTGCTTATATTATTATAAATCAATATATCACTAATTACTTTCTTCTGTATTATTGGTTATAATCCATTATTTATATGATTTATATTATTTTATGTATATCATTCTCCATTTCATTAATTCTCTTGTTAGAATAAGTCTTATTCCCAATACATTATTATTTTTTATTTGTATGTGCCATAATGTAAGTAAAAATGAAACTGGCCCCAACTTTAAAAGTATATATTCTATTTGTATTATTCATGTAACTGAACTGCACCCGAGCACGAGCACTTGCTCATTCGGGTGTCAATACTGTGTATAACATTTATTTGTAAATACAATTTATTCTTATTCTTTTATTCTTATATATATAATCTATTTTATCATTAACTTTATTGTGTTATTTATTATCGTTCAGTTTATCAAATAATAGTTTGTAATGTAATGTTAATGTAATTTCTGTATGTTAACGTAACATGTTATATCTCTTGAATGCAGGCTTTCACGGCCGGTAATCGTAATGTTGAGTGATTCCGGGTTATGTGGCCGTGGTCCATAGTTGGTGTTGATACCACTGTTCGTGTGGTAAATCATATATAGGGACCACGAAAAGAAGTATAGCCACCCGTTTATCAGAACATAAAAGAAACTGCAGACAAGGAGAAATGGATAAATCAGCTGTAGCAGAACATGCCATTACGAATGGACACCAGATTCTATTCGACGATACACAAGTTTTAGCCACAATTTCCTACTATTTCCCTAGATTATATCGAGAGGCTATAGAAATATACAAGCATAAGGGAAATATTAACAGAAAAGAAGAAGGTATCAAACTGTCTAAGGCCTGGTTTCATACACTAGAAAATAAATGCATTAACACCAGTGACAACAAGGAGACGACTATTAGCCAATCAGCAAGAGCCACGCCCACTCACCCTGCACCCACCACTAATACAACGTCCTCTACGTCCACAGCGCTCATTCTAAGTAGATCTTCCGACCAGGAAACACGCATAGAAGCACTCGCCACTGAAGATGCCCTCCGCAGTTGAGGGCGAAACGTCTGGTATCAACACCAACTATGGACCACGGCCACATAACCCGGAATCACTCAACATTATGTTATATCTCTGTTGATGAGTGGAAGAGAAAGCCACATGGACTTAACTCACCACGCTAAATAAATAATTAAACAAAAAATAAATAAGTGGATAAATAAATAAAATTATGATCAATCACCTATTTTGTGTCTCGATCAGATCACCACAACTACATATTTTGAGCAACTGTGGTCAGGCTTTTTTTTACCTAACCTGATATGAGGTGAAAGGTGACATTAATTAAATGAATGGATTTGAAATGAATGAATGGATAAGAAATGACATGATGAACAATGGTCAGCGAATGGATAAGTACAACTTTACTTCCGTATATTTTATCAACAAAAGATGTATGCCTATATGGCTTTTTTTCCGCGACATTCACTGCAGATATATAGGCTACTTAGTGCCACAATACTTGCTTCTATGCATGAAGCAAAACCCATATTAATTATATTACAGCACACATCGACACAAACTGCATGAGCACTGTAGTACAAATTACTCAATACATTATTCGAAACGCATCCGTAACTAATTTGTACGTCAGAATCTCAAGCTTGTCTCCCAGAGAGAGATGGAGAGGGGGCATCTGGACCCGAAATGTTCTCATTTGCAGCCACACGTGCGCAGATTTGCATGTTCCTGGGAATGAACTAGAAACCACCTCTCAAAGCAAAGCAACCTATAAAATTTTACTTCAATCCTTTGAACGCGTTCAGGCTTGACTTATCACAGATGTCGTGTGATAAACTTTTTTTTTTGTATTAATCGATAAGTTTTCTATTCAGTTGGTTTCTACCAGAGTACAATACGATATCGCAGAATAGGTAAACTTTGTTACTCTTTTGTATTTACATTTACGATTAACGAATGCGACAAAAATCTAACTAACTCATTGGCACTATCAAACCTGTAGGTTCACGGCCGCGCGGACATAAAGCTCTCCATACATCCCTATCCTGAGTCAATGCTTTCTAGTCATCCCTTGTATAATCTACTTCTTTCAAATCATAGTTGATGTTATTCTCCCACCTAATTCTTGGTCTACGAACTGGTCGTTTTCCTTCTGGTTTTCCTACAAGAAGCTTCCATGCACGTCTTCCATTCCCCATTCGTGCCACATTGCCAGCCCATCGCAGTCTACGAGACTTAACTGTTCTCTTTATATCTGGCTTCCTATATAGACCACGTAGTTCACCTGTATGTTCATCTCTCTTTCGACCAAAATGTCTCGTAAGAACGTTATTCTCAAATAGTCGTAATCCCTTTCCTCCCTTAAAGTAAGAGTCAATGTTTCGCATCCATAAATTAAAACTGGTCGAATATTAGTTAGGGCCTATATATATTTTCAATAATCAATTGAGTTGGTGTTTACTTGATGAAAATCCATATTTTGTAATTAAATAAAAATGAAACTTACAGTTTTATTTGATTTTCATATTTATTAAGATAAAATATTTATTAAGATAATATCTTAATAAATATGAAAATCATATAAAATTGTAAGTTTTATTTTTATTTAATTAATAATTACATATTTGCAGTTTAACTTTTTTGAAAGGACGCGACAGAAATCTCTTGATCAATTAATTTTAAGTATTGTAAGCTTAAGCCACTATCTTACTACCGTACTGGATTCTGTATAGATTCTCGTTAAAATTTACACAAATCTGATACGTATAACAAACACCACATATTTTTAATTAATTTATATTCTGTTCTGTTTTATATATTTTTTGTTGTTCTAGAAATATTATTTAATCGACGAAGAATATCAGAAAAGCTATAAATAAGAATAATTATTATGCACCACAAGTCAGAGTCGCCGCGGTGGTCTAGTGGTTATGTTCCTTCGCATCCAGTCCAAAGGGTAGCGGGTTCTAACCCTGCCGAGGTCAATGAATTTTTAGGGTAGACAATTCAATGGACAAGTTTTCCGGGAGACATTATGCCGTGGGTCCCAAGCCTGAAGGTTTTCTGGCTCTTAAATGAACCCAAAACCTGAATAAAAAGGCATGTGCGCAAAATTTAACCAAACTCCACCCATCCAAGTAATACCTTAGTTACCTATTAGGTGTCTCATTGAGGCGATGTGCTAATCATGTCCCTTATTGACATCTATAGGTAAGTAAGAGTGTCTGAATTTTTATTATTAGGAATTTTTATTAATTATTTATGCAAATTTATAAACCCGATTTTACCTAAGGAACATTAGGGTTATAGTTTGTTACAAACTTATGAGTCATATAATTTTATATAAAAATAAAGTGTTGTATAAACTTTAATTATAAAAACATTAAAAAGTCTGTACTTCTTTTCTGTCATAACCACTTCTATAATAGGCGGTTCACTTAAACAGGTGGTGTTATTTTGTAGACATGAGAATTCGAATATTTCGTTCCAGAACAAAGGACAATCAATTAATGCCACAATTACAATTTGCACTAGCGTAACTGAATTAGATTAAGGAAGTCCTGCTGGGGAGCACCCGTGTCCACACGTAGGACGTATCAGGTATATAGATGCATACATACTGCCGGACACTGACATCTTTTAAAATAAATCTAAATTTATATTTGCTCTAACTTCGATTTCATCATTACAAAGTGCAAGGTACATATATTAATTGGTGTCTCTCGTATAATTTATCATATTTATACTATTATTATTATTATTATTATTATTATTATTATCATCATCATAATCATCATCATGAACAAATTCGTTTTAGGCCATGTGGCCTGTACGGTAAACCTAGCGAAGATGGTCTTGATCTTTCCACCGATGTTTTGGCCTTCCTTGGTCCCTATGTCCAGTTGGGGAATATTGGAATGCCAATGTTGGAAGTCTATTTCTTGCCATTCTCCTCAGATGATTTTTCCATTCTTGTTGGTATCTTTGTATATCTTCATTTAAACTTGTTACTCCAAGTTTTCCTCTGATAATAGTGTTCCTTTGGTGATCCAGCCTATTAACTCCTAACAATGATCGTAAGAAGCGCATTTGGCTTACTTGAAGTTTATGAGAGTTTCTTTTATTTAAAAATTCAAATTTCACTTCCGTATTTGAGAGCAGCTTTTGATGTGATGTTATGTAATCTTAGTTTTGTCTCTGTCCTCATCTGTTTACCAAAATGTCTTCGTATTACCCCATTCATTTTATTATATTTTTGTAATTTGAATCAATAATAATAATAATAATAATAATAATAATAATAATAATAATAATAATAATACTTACTCACTGGCACTATCGAACCCGTAGGTTCATGGCCGCACGGACATAAGCTCTCCATACATCCCTATCCTGAGCTAATGAATAATAATAATAATTATTATTATTATTATCGTAAGTATTATTATTGTTATTATCGTATAAAATGTTGTTTGCATATGAGATTTACTTTGCTTACTTACTTACTCACTGGCACTATCGAACCCGTAGGTTCATGGCCGCACGGACATAAGCTCTCTATTCATCCCTATCCTGAGCTAATGCTTTCCAATCATTCCCTGTATAATCTACTTCCCTCAAATCATAGTTAATGTTGTTCTCGCACCTCATTCTTGGTCTACCAACTGGGCGTTTTCCTTCTAGCTTTCCTACAATAAGTTTCCATGCACGTCTTTCATTCCCCATACGCGCAACATGTCCTGCCCATGGCAGTCTACGAGGATTTACTTTGCTACATTTTTTATATATTTTTAACTCTTTATAATTAGTATAGTGCATTTCTGTACTGTCAAATATTTATTTGTATTTGTGCTGGTTTAGTGTAAGAGAAGACCTTATGGCCTTAACACTGCCAGAGTAAATGAAACATTATTATTATTATTATTTTATTATTATTATTTTACATACGCAAGACAAACATTTTTTGTAGTAGATTTGTTCTTCGCAAAGTGTACGGCGAAACATATTCTGCGCTAGGAAATAAATTTACTGTAGCATAGATCGATACACAAACAGAAGATGCTTCCCCTTAGTACTGTTCAGCATTTGAAAGTATGTCATTTTATGGAGTTCGAAATTATGAATGCAGTGGAAATAGGATTGTTGATGAAGACGGGTTATAAAGATGTTGTTTGGGCGTATTTGAGCAGTTGTAGTTAGCACACAACCTGAGTAGGTGGCGACAATAGTTACTAATTTAATTATTGATGAATATTAATCAAGTGAAACGGCTTAGATATATATACCAGTAAAATTTCTTATCAAAAATGTTCAAAAAGGCATTTCATCTTTTATTCATTGTTTACGGTTCAATTTTAACTTTTATTTTTGAACTGTACATGTTATAGTATAATCAGAAGAGTCTTCTTCTTCTTCGCTTCTTCTTAAACATAACTTGTAGGATTTTCATCCTGTTTCTATCCATAATCACTCCTCGAAGGAAGACGTATTGGATGTGTATTCACTGTCTATCCATCTCTTGGCTGGTCTTCCTCTTGTTCTTCTCCCGTCCATTGGTCTATCTTCTTTAGCTCTTTTTGCAAGTCAGTTTTCTTCCATTCTTTTCTTTCTACGAGTATATGACCCTTCCAATATTTAATCAGAAGAGTTAATTATAATATTCATAGAACCTGAACCGAAAATTTAACCTGACAAAAAATAATAGAATTTACCTATTAGGCTATATTTTTATTAATCCTTGATAAATTATCTATTAGCTTGTACGTTATCAACTATAGTTGTTACAGAAACGATATCAATACAGATATGTTATTTAAGATGGCACGAATGGGGAATGAAAGACGTGCATGGAAGCCTCTTTTAGGAAAACCAGAAGGAAAACGCCCAGTTGATAGACCAAGAATGAGGTGAGAGAATAACATTAACTATGATTTGAGGGATGTAGATTACACAGGGGATAATTGGAAAACATTAGCTCAGGATAGGGACGTATGGAAAGCTTATGTCCGCAAGACCACGAACCTACGGGTTCGATAGTGCCAGTGAGTTAGTTAGTTATGTTATTTAAGAAAATCAAAATATTATTTTGAAACAAATTTAACACTTTTTTACTCCTCGGGATTTCTTACTCTTAAATTAACATATTTCAGGTAATTTTTCTAACATTATTAACAAAAAGTGTTTCTGATATAAGTAATTTCCATAATGATGAAAGTTAAACATTAAAATGTATCTGTTGGCAGGTGTCGTCGTCCTCAACATTGTTAAAATATTGTATATAAAATTAATTGGAGCGCTTTCGGAAGTTATCTTCCATCTTCGGCAGATTGAGCTTCCGCCACTATTTGCTGTTGTGTACGGTGATATATACTCCAACTGTTTGTAGCAGCAACTGACTTGTTTTTGATTAATTTTACTAGTATTAAGTAATTTCTGTCACGCAGGAACTACGTAAACTAAGCGAAATTCTCGGCAAGTCGAATTTATGTTCCGATAGGAAATATATCTTTCTTTTGATAACTAAATCTTGCGTAACCAATAAGTTGTGAGAAAAACATGATGGCCGCCTGAAAGGTGTTTAAAACTACAGCTTGTAGGTAATCTTCCTTTCCTAATTTTCAGATTTTAATGATTTTTGTAGAATACACTTCTCGTTGGGCACGCCGTAGCGTAGTGGTTAAGGCACTGCGCTACAAGCCGGAAGGTCAAGGGTTCGAGTCCCGTAGGGGTCAGGATTTTTAAACTGTCTCAAACCTTCTGGCGGCACTATGGCCCTGGGGTCGACTCAGCCTCTAACGGAAATAAGTACCAGACGCTTGTTCTGGGGTAAAGACGGCCGTCACGCAGGGCTGATAACCCGGCTGACATCAAGTGCCGATTGTCCAGAAAAGTGGGAGCCCTAACCTCCCACTACCCCAAGAGCCTCTTGAGGCCTGTAATGGGATACCTTTACCTTTACACTTCTCGTTATATTTCAATGGCAAACAGGCCTGCCGAGATTCGTTGCGAAAAAATCCAAATTTGCGGCAGTTAAGAGGGAGTTTATAATATTTTCCCCAGATGAATTCCGACTCCTAAAGGTCAAATTATTCTGCTTAACGAACTCCAACTCACTTCTCTCAATTGGTTGCTATTTGCCGGGTTTTGTTCCGAAAATAATTGCGGTAAATTACAAACCGATATATATATATATATATATATATACATTTTTTTGTCATTGCCATTGTCTAATGACAAGGGAACTGTCAACCATTGCATGTCGAAATTTACCTCTAAATTCCTCCTAGAGAAGCGTTGTGATGTACCTAGTTCGTATCCAAAAATAAATACCTGTCTCTTTTACCTACAAGCCACTAAAATCCAGCTAAAAATCTCTCGTTTAAACTACAGGGATATAATACAATTCCTCGCTTCGATGGAATGGATAACCCATACAACTTGCCGTCCGCGCCCGCCCCGCCTCACTTTATACGCTCTAGTCAAGCAGGGAGTCAATCTGCTTCGCACGGTGGGTTGCCATTGCTGTATTCTGGCTTCGATTTCTGTGCCTTGCATTTAAAAGCGGCAGATAATTCTTTAAACACTGCCTTGTAACATCAGTTCGCTTCTCATAAGTAATGCCACGAGTGATTTCCAATTTATCTAGAGAATTTGGAAATCAAGAGTGTCATTTGTTAGGACTATTTAACGAATAAAATTAAGCTGTTTATTCACAAAGCATTATTTAACTATAGTATTTTTAAATATTTATATATTTAATGTAAACGGCGATGTTTGAAAACAAATGAGAAACGATTGGTACGCTTCAATTGCTTCTTTTGTTTATCACTGCAACCAGATCATACTATTTATTGCCAAAGGAACGCAATATTGTAAGAATGCTCTACAGTGGAGAAAAAATGAAACTGTATATTAATTCATTTCTCATGTCATATGATGTAAATATGACAATTATATTTTTCTGGATTATTACCTGGGAAAAAATATATTTAAGAAAGTGCAAGCAGTGGTTTCTTTTTTTGGTGGTATAATCAATTGCTACAAATGTTTTTATATTAACTCCTGCAAGTGCTATGTGTTGACATCCATACACTATATATACAATCTGGTAGCCGTATTTCTTAGTGAGTCAGTCACTGCAAAATAATGGTCAGACCTGTTCAGAATATTAAAAAGGAGGAGCTTTCTTTAATATGGTAAATATAACACTGATAAATATTTCGTGAAACACGACTCTGATTGGTTTGAAACAGAAATCATTGAAACATGATTGGTCATTGACTCCCATTTGGGGCATGAGTTAAATAGTCTGAATAAATTTCAAGGTAGGCTCCGGCATGCAATGGTTGACAGTTCCCTTCTAAGTAGGATCGATTTTGAGTTATAAAAATGTTTTTAAAAACATTTTCATGTGACCAACCTGAAGAGCTACGTTCTTTTTCTCTTCTCGCAATTCACTGAAAAAAAAGATACACAGTAATACTAAAATCTTCCTTCTTCTCGAAATGAATAAAAAATATGGGATATAAAGGATGGCCTGGTAATGCGTAAGTGGGTAGCGCACTAAGCTAACTTTAGTCGGCCGCGGTGGGCTAGTGATTATTTTCCTTGTCTCTAGTCCAGGGGTCGCGGGTTGAAACCCGGCCCAGGCCGATAGATTATTGGGATGAAAAAATTAAGGGTCAAGTCCTCCGAGAGGAACTTTAAGCCGAGTCTGAAGATTTTCAGGCTCCTAAAAGGAGCGCAAGCCTGAATAAAAAGAGCCTATGTGCAAAATTTAACGGACCTTCATCCATCCAAGTAATAATTTAGTTACATACTAAATATCTCATTGAGGCGATGTGCTAACCACATGTTACTCGTTGGCGGCTATGGGTAAATAAGCGTAACAAAATTAGCTTGGTTAACAAATTCCCGCTAGGGAGCACCCATGTACCAACGCGGGACGTATGGGGTACACACACACATTTGCTTTAAGATTTCGAACATGATTTGCAAGGAAAATTAGTAGGCATAAACCAAATTAGTTTCGGTTGAATAAGTATACATGTTTAATTTCAAATTAAAAATTTGACGTTCCACATAAATATAAGAGCTATTATAAAATTCCTCTCCTTCACGTAATAAAGTCGTTGTCAAAAGGTAGCAACAGATTCAAACATCTGCGCTTAGCGAAACTAGCATTTCAGAAACTTGGATGAAAGAGAATCTGGAATGTGCGCAACTTCGGAGGATGAAACTGATATGGCCTATTCCAAGTAATTATTTCCTTAAGTACGAGTATATACTTAGGAAGGCTTCTTCGTTTTTGCATTATAATGGAGAAGTGCCCGTCTCTCTTTCCAAGTCTGTCAACATGTTCAACTAACAGTTTAATAAAAATAAATATTCGAGCGTCGGTTTCACAATGGGGTTCCATCCAATTTAACAAAAGAATAACGGTTACTTTGCTAAAACGTAACGAATTATATATGTTGTCAATCCTATCATTAACCTTGTAAATATAAAATAAAGTTTCTTATATAAATCAATATAGAACATTCAAGATACGTACATATCAATTGAAAATTTGTGAAAATCTTTTCGAAAGAGAAAACAAAACAAGTTAACCAGAAATTTTTGGATCGTCATTCTTTCGATGTTGTGGCAAGAAGTAATAGACTCGTGAGTAAACGTACCATTAATAGTAATAACTGGAAGGCGCACAAACGTGCACACGAGTCTATTACCAACATAAAAACCCAAACGAATGGTACTACCCTTCTAAGCTATATGATAATGAATAACATATACGGAGAGGGGATGGCGACTTATGGGAGGAGTCATCGCCCTTATAAGGCAACGACGCGTGTGAAAACACTCTCACGCTCCTACGTTCTGCAATAGTTAAGTTCTTAAGTAACCGTTCGCGAAGGTGATATTAAAACACGTGGGCGCAAATAACTCATCAACTCCACTCCGAGAGAGTGAAATATCAAACATTGTAAATAAAATTGTGTATACAAATGTATCCAATAAACTAAAATAATAAGTGTATAATTTAAAACATCCCTGAGTGATCATATTCTACCCTGAGCGAACCTGCACAATGTTTAAGGTCTATCCGCTGAGACTTATCCTACAAAATCTCGCTGAAAACTGGCTGAAATTCGACATCATCCCAATTTTTTGGGTCATATTCTTATGAAATAATTTTATGGTGTTCTCATTACAGACGTTTGAAGGTCCTTGGTGAAGTAGGAGGTTAAAAGTCTTCCACGTTTCTAGAAAATTGCATGAAATGTTTGCCCTGCGTGACTTACACCTTTACCCCCGGGACGTATGTCTGGCACTCATTTACCTTAAAAATCTGAGTCGATCGCAGGGTCATGGTGCCACCAGAGTGTTTAATCTAGCTTAAGAATCCTGATTCCGCCTGCCCTCAAACCCTAGACCTCCTGGCTTGTAATATATAGCTTTATCCAACAATACACTACTTCGTGCCACCTGATAATAAAAAAGAGTAATAAATAAAATTAAGAATATATTACTATATAAAAAGAAGTTAGGGATAACACTTATTTGAAGTACGTACAGGATCTATGAAACTAAAGCAAATCACATAAAATTGGGAATTTAGAGATGAAGAGAGAGCGAAGATCGAGAATTAACAGTGAATGATATAGTCAGCCTTATATGCATATTGATGTAATTATCCAGAACCCAATTAAATTTTCCATTAGCGTTATTTCTGTTCATTTAACTGATAATTTCCTCTTAATTTAATTAAGATTTGTTCACATAGTTATTAAAAAAAATTGGAAACCGCCAAACAGAGCTAGCATGCACATTCATAAACTCATTACCGGATTTCCGTCCATTTTATAATCTTAATTAAAGACCGTTCAATTTCTCTCCATTTTTAAAAGTTAATATTGTTAAATATATAAATATATTTATAAACAAAAGTAATTACTGAGATTTAATTTTACCTAAAACATAAGAATTATTAGAAATTATAATATTAGAGGTGAATTAAAAAATACAACCACTTCTTCAACAAATCGATGAACACAGGAACAACTGGATAGAGCATCTGCAGAGGATGACAAGATAGGATATCAAAGATGGCATTGCTCTATAATCCTGGAGGACGAAGATCGGTAGAAGGACGAAGAAAGCGCTGGGCTGAACAGATGTGAGATCGGAACAGGGAAAGACCTAATCTGTGGAATGTGAATAGAATGAGTATAACAAAAATTAAGTAGTATACTATATTTGCTGGCGGCTGACATCAAGTGCCGATTGTCCAGAAAAAGTGGGAGCCTTAACCTGCCACTACCTCAAGGGCCTCGTAAGGCCTGTAGTGGGATTACATTACTTTACTTAGAAAATTGGATGAACTTGGGTAAATTTCTGGACAAAACGCGGAAAATAAGAACAATACTCATTCATGAATAAATATATGTTATCAAAATGCAATAACATTAATTCTTAATAATTATATATAAATTAATTAATGTATAATGCTATTGTGTTATTATTTAATTGTAATATTACTGTGTTTTCTTAAGTAATTGCAATGTTATGGTTTTTTTAGTGTAAAGTGCTATTGTGTTATTATTTAATTGTAATATTACTGTGCTTTCTTTATGTAATTGTAATTTTATTGCTTTTTTTAGTGTATAATGCTATTGTGTTATTATTTAATTGTAATATTATTGCGTTTTCTTTATGTAATTGTAATGTTATTGCTTTTTTTGTTGTCTATTTTTCTTCACACTAGTAGCAATTATTACTTTATTGTAACGGACTGTCAAAAGCACGTAAGGCTTACTGCCCGTGCGACCCATATTTGTAAATAATATTGTAAATATCTTACTTTTGTCTAATAAAGTCCTACTACTACTACTACTATATTTGCTGCCCCTCATTCAATTGTTTCTGTTCATGGAACGATTTTACAAGTTTTAGTGAAATATTTACAAAAAGTAGAACTAATAGATGCATAAAATCAAGGGAAATAACGAAAAGTGCACAAAATAATTAAATCAGAGAAATAATAAAATCTTGGCGAAGAGCTACAGATTCAAGTCCGCATGGGGAAGAAATTTTCTCATAACATTTTGGACAGTATGGGACCGATGCCAACCTAGTATCGTCATGAATTTGGGTAGTTACAACATTTAGCAACTTCAGATTGAGATAATCAGCTATAACGGCTGGGAGACTCGACATGCTGGCAACATGTCACCCTTATACTGGCAGTATGATCGTCCAATTCTGAAAAGTGGTTCATGTGGAAGTGAAGTCAGCTGCCGGCACGTAGGCCAAGGGTCTGCTAGGTCTATCGCGCTATGGAGTATAGTCTAATTATACACGATAAAACGTGAAATTTTTAAGTGTGAGCTGGACTAGCCAATTCTTCACTATTTACTCTCTTCAATATTAATTTGTATTTATAAACATTTGAATATTACGAGGCGCTAGTGGTTGGACACCCGTTCTCTGAGTCCCGAGTTCAAGTCTCTGTTGCATGTAGGGTCTGTGGTGGACGAATCGGAGCGAGGATAGGATTTCCAAAGGATTTCTCCTGTTTCAAACTATCAAAACTTTATTAAATCACTCCTCCATATTTATGCTATCCATTTCGTTCCATTTTACATAATATCTCCTTCTGATGATGCGATAGGTCTGGTATTTATATATCACAGAACTTTATACAATACAGTCTTCATCTCATCCTTCCGAATTGGCATTACGTCAAACGCGAGTATAAAGGGTCTCTGAGGAGTTTAATTTGGATAAGCCTCAATAACACTGGTCAACATGATTTTTGTCTCATGAGTACCAATAGTTGTACTTAATGCAGTTTTATCGTGTTTTTAAATATGTATTCAGAATTTCTCCATCATCCGCAGTTTTTTTTTATTTCAATTAATGGATTTAAATAATTATTTTTTTAATAAACGTTTTTTCGCCCATTTGTCCATTGTAAAATAAAACCAAATGAGCTAACTCAAATGGTTTTAGCTATGGAAAAGAGATATCAAGGCAAATGGAATCCTAATATGCTGGCCGATTATTGTTGAACCATCAAGAGGAATGCTCCACAGGCGAAATATAGCAGAGGGTGTAATTTCTTACTTTCTGGGTGAGTCCGAATGTTCGAATATTGTGTAGTTACGAATGTAGAAAGTATTAAAGTGTTTGAAATTATAAATGCCTGTCTCTCGGAAACCTTGCGTGATGGAGAAAAACCGATATGATATTTGAATTCAGGGAAAAAATACTATTAGAATAACATATTTTTCTTTCTGAGACGAAAAAAATATTTTTTGTTGCTCAGTGTAATTGAACTCTAGAGCGTTTTCCCCACCTTACGTTTATCAACTATTTATCTATTTACTATTTGACTTCTGTTACTGCATTTATTATAGGCCAGATACTCGTACATTTAATTACAGGGACTACTTGTGAAGCTCGATGTGCGAGAGGATGTGATGGAAAATGGGATGAATGTAGTTTTACCAAAATTGGAGAGACATTTCAGTCTAGCGTTCTAACCCTCTTCAGTCGGAAATCTGATTTAGTGTAAGTTTAGTTTCAAGATTTTCCACAAAATAATAATTCTATGTCTTCTTCATAACAAATCCATCCATAGTAATTCTGCCTGAAGGCAGGTCCTTCACTGCAATCATAGCACCCTCATGCTATGCTTGCAAGCTTTACTAGGGAATTGTGTAGGTGTGGTAGCTTCCCGTTGCTTTCCACACCGGTGAAGGATGATGATGATAATGATAAGGATGATGGCCATATGATTTCGGGGACCGTTTGGGCCTTAAAGTTTTCCTGACATTTGTCTTACAGGTGAGGGAAAACCCCGATAAAAACCTTACCCAGAAAAACTGCCCCGACCTGGAACCAAACCCGGCCCGCTGCGTGACAAGACAGCACGCTACCTCGAGACCACAGCGGTGGACTCATAACAAATATTGTACCAAAATATATTTTCAAATAAATCAATAGCAAATCATAAATCTAGACCGAAAAAAAAAACTAAAACTGCTCTTTACCGTACACCTATAATGACATTCCTCTGTTCACTGAATTGCTCTTGGAAATAAATTTAGTAGATTTCCTTGAATTGGAAGATTGTTAAAGATGGAGTGTTTGACAGTGTGGAAATATTTATAAAAACGTAGAAGAGACCTTTATGCATTTATATCCAGTATCCAATCGATTGTGTATGTCCGGTATCAGTAAGTTAGGTTTAGAAATAAGAAAGAACATAATATAAATAACTAACTAACTCATTGGCACTATCGAACCCGTAGGTTCATGTCCGCGCGGTCATAAGCTCTCCATGAATTCCATTCTCCGCTAACGTTTTCCTATTATCCCCTGTATAATTTACCACCCTCAAATAACACTGGTCGATAAAAATGAACTTTTTTCTTTCGCAAGAATAAAAATATGAGATTTTAGAAGTATTTTTCATCCTCAATTTAAATATAATTTCAGATTTTTTCCTATCAGGCAAGAGTTTTCTGTGATATTCTTTTATATTTTTTATAATTTTTAATAAAATTCATCTAACTCGTTCTGACCTACCTAAAAAGCGGTAGATAGTGATTTTCGGGCATATTTTGCATCTGGAACATCTCTCTTCTTGGTCCAACAGTAGTCAGCCAGCATATTAGAACTCCACTTGCCTTGGTACCTCTTTTCCATTGTGGAAATTTGCTGATGAAAACGCTCACCGTGCTCATCAAAGACAGCCCTTAAATACAGCTTGAATAAAATCGCTACATATAAGGTAAAGGCTCCTATGACAGTTCAAAGAGAATGCTTAAATCAATTTAAAAAAAAACAGCTGTCACAAAAAACTGTGCTCGATGAAAAAATTCTGACTACATATCTGAATTCAGTACGAAAAAAATGCACTAGATTCACTAATCAGATTTCTTGTGAAGACAACTTTGTCGACCAGTGTAATGGTTAATATTATCTTCCCATCTCATTCTTGGCCTACCCACCAAGCACTTTCCCTCTGTTTTTTTCTAAAAGGAGTTTCATTTTGAGACTTTCGCTCCCCATTCGTGCCACATGCCTCGCCCATCGCAGTCTATGAGACTTATTACCCATCCAAGTGTTTTGTGCAGACGGAAAATATGTTAACTAACAAACTGTCTTTCTCTTTCTATTCCTTCCTATG
The DNA here is from genome assembly GCA_030220185.1 of Diploptera punctata. NCBI lineage: Eukaryota > Metazoa > Arthropoda > Insecta > Blattodea > Blaberidae > Diploptera > Diploptera punctata. The sequence goes on from JASPKZ010008181.1 coordinate 151,609, forward strand.
TTGCCGCTTCGTGTCCTTTGTATTATGTTGTTTGATTGGCAGGTAGAGAGCTGGCAAATACTATGTATTTTAATGATCCGTCGTTCTGCGCGGTCAGTGGCAGAATGACTAACTTGACAACCCTGTTACTATTGGGGTTACGTCAATAAATGAGCTGTCCCTTCCTTGCCCTTCTCATTACATGTTGCCACTTGTGATTTATTGTGAGGTTCGTAACAGAGAGACGACAAATACTGTGATTTTAAATGATCCGACCGCTTGAGCGTTCCGTGCTTAAATGACTAATTTGACAACCATGTTAAGAAATTCCACATGTATTTAGAGATTCTCCCCTCACATCTGAAGATGAAACATTTCAATACGTGGTCGGATGTACAATTTTCTCCTACATCCCTTCCACAGATTCAGTAGATTGGCGACACTAGCACTAAAACTCTTCCCCTCCGCCCGTGAACTTGGATGTGTAATAATTGTTCTCATTATATCTATATAAATAGAAAACTATTATACTAATTTATTTTTAATCATATGCAATTCCTTAAGGAGTCGTCCATATTTATTATAGATGGGGTCTCAGTATACAGATGCCTCTATCTGTGACCCCATCTAAAGACGAGGATATGTGACATGTTTTTAGGAAATATGTTTTCTAGAGTGAGGATAGGGTACGGCATTTAAGGTGATTGGCTTGGCAAGAAGTTCCAAGTGGCATAACAGACCTCACATATTATCTTCAAATTATTCTTGTAAATACATAGTCTAACGGGTAGTTTTATCGAAAGACTCGGGCATGTGACCTTGAACAACCTCTGAAATTTCAACGCGTTTTTTGCTATCTTATATATTAGATGAACTTACACTATACAGATGGCAAATGATAATGTATGAACTCATTTGAAAATTATTAGAAGTCAAAGATGGTAGGAAGATTATTTTGGACCGATGACAGCCAGCTAACTATAAGATCTACTTGTTCTTTTTTGTTACAGTTTAGATTCTTATATTATGTGCAACACGTTTAAAAGGAAACGGAAATACTGGTGGAAATCTTGAGCATTAATCGAAAATCCGATATGGCAAGCAGCGCCGGATATCGAGCTCCGGCTACCAATTTCATAACTAACTCCTCTGTGAAAGTATAAAACTTCTCTTCAAGTTCTACTCTAAATCATTTTAATTATTATTTTTTGTTGTCAAAGATGTTTTGCGATAACTTTGGACAATTCTGCACTCCCATTATATGACAGATAATTATTAAAGCCTTATAGCCTATATGAATGAGGCTCTTGTCGTCCGAACTTTCATAAAAAAAACATTAAAGTGAAATCTATTTTATTTTAATTTATACAAATGCAGGGGACTTGAGAGAAGTCACTGTCCATAACTATAAGTAAACAAATAACTTATATATAAATTAAAACAATAAAAATCATAGCAAAACAGAAATAACTAAAAATATATAAAACTGTTATTCTCCCAGTTATACAGAGTGTCCCATTCAAACCTCTCACATCTTAATTAATCATAACTATCAAAGTATGCGGAATTATGAAATGACGCCGGTATTAAACGAAACAGAAACTCAAAGAATTTTCATTGCCACACATTAAAACATCTCTAATGTGCACCATTAGTAGCACGAACAATATCAAGTCTGTATTCGATTTCGTGCCACGTTCTGTCCAACATGTCCATTGGTACTGTTGCAATTGTGTCAAGGATATGGGTTAGTGAATCATGAAGATCTTGTACTGGAGTCGCAAACACACGATTTTTTACATACCAGAAAACATTTTGTGCTCGTTGCTGAGGAGTCGCCATTTTGTTTTATGTCATTATTGTCCAACATGCGACAGATGAATTAACTGCAAAAATGAAAACAAAAATTCTTCGAGTTTCTCTTACTTTTAATACCAACCCCATTTCAAAATTCCGCATACTTTGAGAGGTATGATTAATTAAAATATGGGCGGTTTGAATGGGACACGGTGTATTATATGGTAGCGACACATGAACTTTTTTTTTTTTTTTTTTTTTTTTAGATTCATACCATATTTTTTATTATGACTGGAAATATTATTTTTTTTAAGATTTTAAGATTTAAGATTTATTTAGCCTGGTGGAGTTAAGGCCATGTGGCCTTCTCTTCCACTCACCAGGACAAACATATATTACATAAGAATATAACAATCTTAATTAACTCTAATATTAAACACTAAGTAAAAATTTGAGAAAAAAGATAATATCTAATATACATATTACGATCTATAATACAACCAGTTAATATTAGTTAAAATTAAGACTAGAGCTGAAAAGATTACTAGTACTAAAAGAGAACAAAATTCATAGGAATATTTTTGGAACAAAGAGAGGTGGAGAGGCGAATGGAGAAGACTCAATAACAATGTGCTATATGATCCTTATACAACATTAACTATGATTTGAGGGAAGTAGATTATACAGGGAATGATTGGAAAGCATTAGCTCAGGATAGAGATGTATGTAGAGCTTATGTCCGCGCGGCCATGAACCTAAGAGTTCGATAGTGCCAGCGAGTAAGTAAATATATGATCCTTATAGCTAACCAGATACAAGAACAGTTATGTCTCGTAGATTGCGATTTGCAGGGCATGTGGCACGAATGAAAGAGAGGGTTGGATATTCATTTGTAGGAAAACCAGAGGGAAAACGCCCAGTAGGCAGGCAAAGAATGAGGTGGTATAATAACATTAACCATTATATTTGAAGGAAGTAGATAATACAGTGGATGATTGGAAAACACTAGCTCAGGATAGCGACGTATGGAGAGCTTATGTCCGCGCTACCAAGCACTTATTGGTTCTATAATACCAGTGAGTTAGATATTAATGGAATAAAAATGTAAGAAAATCACAAAATGGACATAAATTTACAACATCACCGCCGCACCATAAAATGCTATTTTCAAAAGTTTCTTTTTTACATATTCTGCAAATAATATGTAAATATCCCGACAATATTGCCGCTTGTTCCCACTGGACTTTCGTTCACAAATTCACATGCTAGGGATAAATGTATAGTAATATTATTATTAATAAATGTCAGTTCTCCATTTTTATCTTCCCCATATTTCCCATTCAAAATTTCAAGTTCAAATGCATCGCAAGAAGCTAACAATAGGTTTCCTTCTGAATTTAAAATCTTATCTTTGCTTCTCCTACCCTCACCTCGTGTTTCATTATCATCCGATTTTATAGTGATATTTTCCTCCCCAATCCTACAGTTAAAGTCCCCTAAAATTATTATTCTCGCTTCCGGAAACCTATCTTTTATTTCTGCCAACGAGTCAGACAATTCAACGAAAAAAATTTGGATTGGCATACCTGGAATTTAGTGGTATAGTAATATAATGATATATGACTCAATAACACATACACAACCCAACAACCAATGATTTCGTGACAATGTCCTGTGTCAAGGGAAAAGAAAGAAACTTCTCTTTGTCACTGTTAAAAATAAAATGGAGCAAGTGTACCAGAACGTGATTCGCAGTTACAATGTATGCAACGAACATGTGGTGAATCGCTGTTGCAGTGGATAAGTACTAACAACAATGTTAGGAATAATAGAGAGGTTAGGTTAGTTTGCGTATAAAAATTATTATTTCACTAAAAAAAGTGACATTGGATATTGTCATGAAGTAAGTGAATGTTGGGTTTTATAAATATAATTCCATCCATAGTAATTCTGCCCGAAGGCAGGTCCTTCGCTGCAATCATAGCATTTTTGTGCTATGTTTGTAGCTTTACTAGAGAATTGTGTAGGTGTGGTAGCTTCCCGTTGCTTTCCACACCGGTGAAGGATGATGGTGATGATGATAATGATAAGGATGATTATGATGATGGTCATATGATTTCGGGGACCGTTTGGGCCTTAAAGTTTTCCTGACATTTGTCTTACAGGTGAGGAAAAACCCCGATAAAAACCTCACCCAGAAAAACTGCCCCGACCGGGAATCGAACCCGGGCCCGCTGCGTGACAAGGCAGCACGCTACCTCGAGACCACAGCGGTGGTAAATATAATTAATTAAGTCATAAATAATTAAATTACTATCGATTTATCCCGGCAAACGTATGAGATTTAAATGCTTAATGCGAATTTATTGTACTTTCAGCACGAAAACTGCACGTTTGCACGAAAACTACACGTTTCCGGACAAAGTTTCCTATCCATCACGAATCTACACAATCCCCTCTACAACCCCTAGAAGATTGTAATGGGAATTTACAAATATCCTGTATAAATAATTGTAACTGACAACAGAGATATCTTTTACATTTGAGACTCGGGTTCACAATTAGTTTGTCTGCAACCTCTCTATAGATTTCTATGGCTTTATACTCTGCAGAGATTACATGAATTTTATAATTATGCCTGGGTGAGGCTAGTTGTAGTCGCGTGGAAGGAAAATCCTGCAGGTCTTAAATTACAATTATAAAAATTAACAAATATATAACTGAATAAATAAATAGCAATGTGAAATATTTTGGATTCCAGACCTGAATATAATATATATATATATAATATATATATATATATATATATATATATATATATATATATATTTGGTTTCAATATACGTATGTCATAAAGTGATGAATGATAAATTTTATGATCGAATTTCAATAGCCACGTAGGTTGGATTTCGTTTCTCAGAATTTTACTCTTAACTAAATCACTGGCACTATCGAACCCGTAGGTTCATGGCCGCGCGGACATAAACTCCCCATACATCCCTATCTTGAGGTAATGTTTTCCAATCATTCCCTGTATAATCTAACTTACTCACTGACACTATCGAACACGGAGGTTCATGGCCGCGGGACATAAGCTCTCCATGCATCCCTATCTTGAGGTAATGTTCACCCAATAATTCGCCTGTATAATCTAACTAAGCGCTCACTGACACTATGGAACACACGGAGGTTCATGGCCGGCGGGACATAAGCGCGTGCGCATACTCCCTCCCTATGCCTCACAATAATGTTTTCCAAACATTCCGTGTGTATAAATCTATATCTACATTCAATAAAATCGATTAATTAATTTTATTCTCGCCCTCCTCATTCTTGGTCCTACCAACTTAGCATTTTCCCTCTGGTTTTCCTACAAGAAGCTTCCTTGCACGTCTTTCATAGCCCATTCGTGCCACATGTCCTGCCCATCGTAGTCTGCGAGACTTAACTGGCTTCCTATATAGACCATGTAGTTCACTGTTATGTAGTCTTCTCCATTCACCGGTCTGTTCATCTCTCTTTGGTCCCTGTATAATCTACTTCCCTCAAATCATAGTTAATGTTATTCTCCCGCTTCGTTCTTGGTCTACCAACTTGGCGTTTTCCCTCTGGTTTTCCTACAAGAATCTTCCATGCACATCTTTCATTCCCCATTCATGCCACATTCCCTGTCCATTGCAGTCTACTAGACTTAACTGTTCTCATTATATCTAGCTTCCTATAAAGGCCATGTAGTTCACTGTTATTTAGTCTTGTCCATTCACCTGTCTGTTCATCTCTCTTTGGTCCAACATTTTCCTAAGAACTTTATTCTCAGATACTCGTAATCTCCTTTCCTCCCTTAAAGTAAAAGTCCATGTTTCGCATCCATATAATATAGGCCTAACTGGTAGATTAATCGTTTTTTATATTATCAGTTCAACTTTTTTGAAAGGAGTCGGGACGTCAAGAGTCGTACTTTCCTCGTTTTCTATGTCATTTCCACTAACAAAAAAAAGAGAGAGAGAGAATTCTACGTTTTAGGCTAGATATTTTTTTCATTGATTTATGTACAAAATATGTGTAAGGACGCACATGGAGTTAAGTGTTTTACATTAGAGTTAATAAGAAAAGAACCTACCAGAATCAGTAATGTGAAAGATGTACTTAACTGCCATCCCTGTGCTACTTATTCTCGCTCCAGAGCGTACCACATCGAATATAAGTCATTAAAATCTGGTTTAAACTTTTCTAATTACTCCCTTATTGATTATAAATTATAAGCCACTGTTTTCCCATTTTTCTTAGCCATGCTTAACGCTTACTTAACTTTTTCTTACTCGCAAAGATCTTCGGGTGAAACAGTACACTATATCATCTAATACCCCACTCGATAACGAAGAACTTTCGACGTTTTTAACTCCTTTACCTTTACTATATTCGCTTCACCAAGCACTGCTGTAACAGAACTAATAAATGGGGGATGGAGCTAAAAAAAAAGTTGTTGGGTCAATACTCCATAACTGCACGAGTATACAATGTGCAAATTTACGAACTTTCACTATCTACTACCATAACTATCTGAATCACTGTTAATATCGAATGTAGGAAATCATGTTCGCGCGGACATAAACTCTCCATTGAACCCTATTTTAAGTCAATATTTTCCATCAATCTCTGCATAATTCACTTCCCTAACTAAAATCACGGTTAATTTCAATCTCCCATCTAGTTCTAGGCCTACCTATTAGACGCTTTCCTTCTTATTTTCCTAGAAGTTTCCATGTTTCTCTTTCAATCCCCATATGTGCCACATCTCCTGCCCATCTCATTTATATCAGAGTTCATTTTTACATCACATCTAGTTTCCCATAACAGCATATAGTTCGCAATTATGTAATATACTCCATTTACCTGTCTGTTAGTCAACCATCAAATACATGTTCTAATTATCCATGGAACCCTTCCTTAATCATGTCATCCTTATCCTGTGGTATCATTAACGTATACAAACTCAAAATCATTAAGTTTATCCTTTGTATGATATACTATAGCTAAAAAAACCTAACATACCTGATACTTGAGAGGATCTTTTATAACTAACTAACTAACTAACTAACTAACTAATTCACTAACTAACTAATTCACTGGCACTATCCAACTCGTAGGTTCCTGGCCGCGTGGACATAAGCTCCACATACATTGCTATCCTGAGCTAATGTTTTCCAATCATTTCCTGTATAATCTTCTTCCCTCAAATCATAGTTACAGTTATTCTCCCACCTCATTCTTTGTCTAACAACTGGGCGTTTTCCCTTTGGTTTACCTACAAGAAGCTTCTATATACGTCTTTCATTCCCAATTCGTGCTATGACCTGCCCATCGCAGTCTTCTCCATTCACCTGTCTGTTCATCTCTCTTTGGTCCAAACATTTTCCTATGAACTTTATTCTCAAATGATCGATAAATTCACGATGTCATGAAGTGACGAGTCAATATATCTGGACGATTTGGAAATCAAAAGTGGCATTCGTTAGGAATATTTAAGGAATAAAATTAAGCTGTTTACTAAAAAATTATTTAAATATAGTTACCGGTAGCATATTTGAAATACTTATATATATTTAATGTAAACGGCGATGTTTCAATACAATTCAGAATTGTGTCGTTACGTTTAATTTGTTCATCCAGTGCAACTTAAACATATAATATTATTTATTACCCTCTGGCGTTTGAATCTTGAAATAGAATCGCAATATTGTAAGAATGCACCCTAGTGGAAAAAATGGAACACATCAAACTGTATATTATATTGTATTGTATTGTATTGTATTGTATTGTATTGTATTGTATTGTATTGTAAGCCTACATTTTCCCTTTACAGAGATTTAGCCGCTCTCCCCCTACAGGGAAGAATTTGAACCATACTAATTTAGTTACACTTGTTTTCGTATAGATGTCATTTGAGTGGTCCGTGGTCAGCGTTCCGCCTCATACTGACATCTAGGAAACCAAGGTAGTACTAGGACGGGAAAATTCGGTAAATTTTGCTTAGAGGCTTTTCCATTCAGGCTTAAGGATTTTTTACGAGCCTGAAAATCTTCAGACTCGGGACCCACGGATTAAAGTCCCTCCCGGAGGACTTGCTCCTTGGATTTTTCCGTCCGAGAAAATCCATCGACCACGGCCGGGTTTGAACCCGCGACCCTCGGGACCAGAGGCAACGAGCATAACCACTAGTCCACCGCGGCCGACTACTGTATATTATAACCAACATTATAAGTTATTCATTTATTTTTTTAGGACAAAACTCAACAAAATCATTATTTAAAAATACAACTATTGAACACACAATTATCAAATCTGTAGTTCGAAGGATCTGTTCATTATTTGCTATATTCAACGTATTTGTTGGAGAGTTAGTCACTGCAAGATAATGCTCTGATCTGTTCAGGATATTAATAAATAATAGTTTTAAAAACTAAAAGAACACGCTTTATTAGAAAACTAAAAAATGAAAAATAATTTTAATTTCCAATACGCTTGGGATAAAATTAAAGTGGTCAACAAAAAAATCATCTCCAACACATATAGAATAAAACTAGAGTTATCAACAAAAATAAAATAATGTTACCATCAAATGCGTGGGGTGCTCTATATCAATTAATATATTTGATAATAAACAGATATTGGTGAAAGTAAGCTCTCTAAGAAAAAATGTAAACATCACATAAAGCACTCCACGCTTTTGATGGTAAAATTATTTTCTTTTTGTTGATAATTCTAGTTTTATTCTATATGTGTTGGAGATGATTTTTTTGTTGACCACTTTAATTTTATCCCAAGCGTATTGGAAATTAAAATTATTTTTCATTTTTAGTTTTCTAATAAAGCGTGTTCTTTTAGTTTTTTAAAACTATTATTTTTTTTTACTTTTTAGTTTTAATATTTTACAGAATAAGATAAAAATGTAAATATCTTTAAATTCGATACTATTGTAGTATGAGCTACAGTAATACTCTTCTATAAAAAAAACCCTCCCAGCCGGATTTGAACCAGCGACGTATGGATTACTGAAATTATATACCACTAAGAGTTCACTGCTCTACCAACTGAGCTCTTACAACGATTGACTAAAAAGTTGACAAGTCCGCAACCTATTATACCAGTTTTCATTTTTTTTATTTTCGGATGATTCTGGCCAGAATTTTAGAAACAAAATATGAAATTATTATATTGTCACGGGTCCTCTACACGTATACAAAGTTTCAAGTCGATCCAATGTTTCTAAGTGGGTGAAAATCGCGTTGAAAGATTCCGTTACATTGATACTAAAACACTTTTTTTTTGATTTTCTGATGATTATGGCCAGGATTTTAGAAAATAAATATGAAATTATTGTATTGTCACGGGTCCTCTACACGTATACAAAGTTTCAAGTCGATCCAATGTTTTTAAGTGGGTGAAAATCGCGTTGAAAGATTCCGTTACATTGATACAAAAACACTTTTTTTATTTTCTGATGATTATGGCCAGGATTTTAGAAAATAAATATGAAATTATTGTATTGCCATGGGTCCTCTACAAGTATACAAAGTTTCAAGTCGATCCAATGATTTTAAGTGGGTGAAAATCGCGTTAAAAGATTCCGTTACATAGATAGATAGATAGATAGATAGATAGATAGATAGATAGATAGATACAGGTCAAGCTAATATAAAGCGTGTAAAAAAAGGAGGAGCTTCTTCAATGCGCCAAAGAGAATTCGATAAAGAGTACGGTGAAACACGACTGTCATTGGTTGTAAAACAAAATTAATTGAAACGCGATTCCTCACTGATTCCCATTTGGGGCACAAGTTGAATAATCAATAAGATTAAAATTAGCTTTTTAAGACTTGATTATTGCTAATGGTTTGCAAGTAAGTTGAATAATGTCTTAACAGTTGAAAGGAATATGAATTTACTTCTGTGTCAAATATATGTACAAAGATAAACATTACAATCAACAAAAAAATTGCTTAGCCTGTAATTAGAAGTAACAATTTTTATAACTGTAATTCACTGAAACGTCGAGTCCCTCAGGACTTTCAAACAATAACACTCGATCAAAATGTATGAGGCATAATTCGACTCTAATTATAATTCTCTGAGTGTGATTAAACTTTTGCCATATTTGCAAAAGCCGCCCTCGACAATTACCACCTTTTTGCACTACACAATGTAATGGAGATTCAAGTTCACACACACACACCTCCACTCTATTTGCACACGAACCCATTTTTACCCTCCCATCTCAAGGCCTCCCTAAAATTAATTTTCCCTCAGGTCGTCCAACTGATGCATAACTCAGTCCTCAAAATGTGGTGTTGAGGTAATGCCAAATATAATGTCCTCTGGCTGCGTCAACATGCGTGACTTAACGGTTGAGGATAAAGCTTCCAGGCATGTTGGTTATTCCCGTGTAAATTGCAATGAGTTTCGGTGAGTAGATGCGAAAAAAAGTGTCGTTCACGCAGGATCTATGCAAGTAAGCGAATTCCTTATCAAGTCAAGTTCATGGTCCAATTCAGCTGGAATATTATTTATTAATTAATCATTTGTTAATTAAATCTGTTATATCAAGCTTCGTTGTGAGGAAAGATAAATTGCGGCTAGTTGAGTAATTTTCAAATTTTGGTTCCGATTTTGCTGGCTTTCTTTCAAAAATTAAATTATGTATTATTTAGGCCTACAAAGTTTCGTAGAGCGAAAAAAAAATGCTGCAAATAGAGCGTTTTTAATACTTCAGTATTATTTTGAGAAGTATCAACATGAACCTTCGGTTTCGATAGTGCCAGTGAGTTTATTTTTATACAGTGTGATCAGTATAGCATTGGACAGCAGACGCGCGGATTTCACTGTCACTACAGGCGCATTCGCGGCGGGGAACAGACAGCGTAGGATCGCGGTGTTCAATGCAATACTAATTACACTGTAGTTTAAAAATGCATTGAAATTTAAAAAAAATGTGTTACCAATTTCTTATATTTTTAATGGGTCATACTCGGGTCTTAGTTCACATTAGTTTTAATTGTCAACACTTGAATGGAATCTCTATGACATTTGTAAATAATTCACTCCACATCTGTGACAATACAGCCTGTCTCAGTGGATTATTGCTTATCGCTGTAATTTCAGATCATAATGCTCTCGGGTCGATGGGGTTTTAAGGTCGTAAATATCATTATCATGGCTTCTCTCGGAAGGTAAGAATAGCTGTGGGTCCCGTGTCGCAGATTTAAGCTACATATACAGTAAGAGCTTAAAGCCTGCAGTAAGAGATCTCTGAGCAAACTTTTTTCTCCCGTTTTACGCCCAGATTTGATTGCGAAGCTAATGACTTGGGTTATTAAGATACTCGTTAAATGATATATAAAGATTTATTAAACATACTGTGTACATTGTAATACAATTACTGAAAGTTATTATTGTCTGCATAGAATTTTAGAGGCTTTCTTCTTGCTGTGCAGTCAATAAGGTGGTATTGTTGACATTTTTGGTCACATAGCTTGCAGAGGCACTGGTTCGATGCGAGGTGGAACCCTTTTTTGGTACATACTCTGTAGTGGAATCCATGTGTGGCGGTCCTCGTGAACACGTGTCTTAGGGAGGAGTTAGGTTCCTTCCATTCTTCGGTGTTCATCGCTGGGGTCAGGAAGAATCCGCGGTCTATATCCTCTGCTTTTTCTTCTCTCTCTCTCTTTTGTGTGCTTCGTAGGCCGGGGTATGTGGCAGGTTATATTTTAACGCTATTTCTCTGATGAAGTAGCCAGTCTTGGTTAGATGGTATATGAGTCGGGAGCTCGTTGACCTTGAAACCCTAAGTACTCACCGGAGGTAGGCAATTTTGACCACTTCCAGTCTTTTCAGATTTGCTATGGTTAACCGAGTCCAAAATGTGGTGATTGCATAGCACGCTATTGGTGATTTCTTAATGTGAAATAGTCTTATAGCTGTTTACTCGTAAAATAATATAAATAACTGACCAACCAACCGGCACAATATTTATTTAATTACTTCAAAGTTGAATTAACGTTATGGCAGTCCAATTGAAATCATTGCCTGGCCATTGGTATAGTCGACTTAGTCATTTAGTTTACAGGCGGCCACAAAGGCAACTGTTTCCCTCTGTTACGTTGTTACTGCCAGGCAGAGCTGGGGAGTTGTAACAGGCTTCTAAGACGCCGCTCCAATTACCAAACACTGAAAACAGTTCTCTGCCAATAACGTCTTCGCATTTTTAAATTACGTTTCCATGTCTACTATAATTATTTTAACAGCGTTGCAATTTTTTTCTTTTACAGTATCCTTAGTTGGTAAACATTTATTCTAGTGAATAAAACGTGACAACGCCGCTTGATATGCTAAATTCTTATGCGTTCGAAATGGACCTAACTAACCACTAATCAAAGCGCCTGTAAACTAAATGACTGAACCTACTATAAAAGAACAACGTTTCACTGTTTATAGAGGCAACGATTTTCCAAGTAATACTAAGATGACATGTGAGAGATTCCATGTCTACTACAATTATTTTAACAGCGTTGCAATTTTTTCATTTACAGTACCCTTAGTTGGTAAACATTTATTTTAGTGAATAAAACGTGACAACGCCGCTTGATATGCTAAATTCTTATGCGTGCAAGATTGACCTAAGTAACCACTAATCAAAGCGCCTGTAAACTAAATGACTGGACCTACTATAAAAGAACAACGTTTCACTGTTTATAGAGGCAACGATTTTCCAAGTAATACTAAGATGACATGCGATAGAATGAGATGATAAAAATTCAACGAATAATTAAAATCTATAGCTGTCTTTCAACGCTTAATAGTATTCTTATACTTGTCCATCGACCACCATTAAATGAAATGGTAATTTTGAAAATATTTGTGTTACTGGAAGTGTTACATGTAAATTTGAATATTATGTGGGCGTACAAACATTTAAAACTGGATGTATTAACAACTGGTCTATTACTGGAATTCTGGAATAGTTGTGTTCCGTGAATCAATACTTATTTTAACAAGAAATTTTAATTCAAAACAAATATACCTAATTAAAAGATACAAGATTTTACAATTATGAACTTTGTTATGTGGGGGAACAGGATAGCTTAAATTCAACAGTCAAAGTTTTCATTTAAATGACACTTGTTTGAGGGGCGGGGGGAGGGGATTCTTGGTGTGAAGAATCACTTTCGCAACTTGTCTCTCCAGTACCCCGATAACACTCATTTATTCAAACAAGTTTGTTGATGTCTGTTAGCTGCAACGAACAATGTACACCAGTTTGAAGATTTGCGTGGCATGAGTTATTAATGAATTGCTTTTTGAAACACAACATGCTGCCTTAGTGGAATCCAAACATTGCATTAGGGTTGAGGATAGAAGCTATGCAGGGGATTGAAGAAAATGTATCATCAGTATGATAGTAAGCTAAGTAAATTAATGGACTTATAGCGCGGATATAAACTCTCCATACAGCTTTATCCTGAGACAATATTTTCCAATTCATGGTTCATGGCCGATCGTACATCACTTATCCGAGTTAATGATTTCCAACCATCCTCTAAGTAACTTATTTCCCTCAAATCTTGGTTAATATTATTCTCCCACCTATTTCTTGGATATGGTCACACGTAGAAATTCAGTATATAATGGAAATAGACAGCTAATGACAAATGAGGGAAATTTTGAGGAAGTGCCTGAATTCAAATACCTAGGAACAATAATCACAAATAGGAGTGAGGTTGCACAAAGAAATATAAACAGAGGCCTCAAATTCCGGAAATGCGTTGATTATTGCATTGCATTGCAGAGGACTCTTGATGTCCCAAACTCCATTTCAAAAACGTAAACTTTGACATATTACAAAACTATTATTATAACCAGTTTATATTATAGGGGCGCGAACTATGCGACTCTTACTACTTTAAGAGAGGAAAGGGAGATTACAAGTATTTGAGAATAAAGTACTTAGGAAAATTTTTGGACCAAAGAGAGGATGAACAGACAGGTGAATGGAGAGACTGCACATAAAATTGAACTACCATTGTCTTTATAGGAAGCCAGATACTAAATAAGAACAGGTTAACTCGTATAGACTGCGATGGGCAGGACATGTTGCACGTATGGGGAATGAAAGACTTGCATGCATGGCTTCTTGTATGAAAGTCAGAGGGAAGACACCCAGTTGGTAGCCCCAGAATGTGGTAGTCCAGAATAACATTAACTATGATTTGACGGGGGTAGGTTATAACAGGGAATGATTGGAAAGCCATTAGCTCAGGATAAGGGATGTATGGAGAGCTTATGTCCGCGCGGCCATGGAACCATGTAAAGGGTTCCGATAGTGCCAAGTGAGTAAGTAAGTATTTCTTGGATAACCTACTGGGCGTTTTCCCTCTGGTCTTCCATGCCTCTCTTTCATTTCTCTTTTGTACCACATGTCATGCCCATCGCACTCACCGACACTTATTCTTCTTATTACATCTAGTTTCCTACGTAGATCGTGAAACACTGTTATGCAACGTTACTATTCTTTTACTATGATTCCTGGTTTCGAAAAGCACTGAAATGCGATATGATTTATTGATTTCAATATCCACTTCAATTATCAAATTATTTCCTGTTCAATATGTCTTGTTCCTGTAAATCATGAAAAGTTATGGGGTTTCCGAACACATCATGCTGGATTTTTAATTCATAAAAAGAAAAAAGTATTGACCTCGCCTGTGATCAGAACCGTGGACTATGAATCGAGTAGAGAGCACTGTCATACACAAGATTACATAATCAATAATAAAAATTGAAATTCACTTCACTTAGCAACGACTAAAATTAAGACAAAACAAAATAATTAGCCCTTGATTTAAAAAAAAAATACCATTTGTAAGTGAGTCCAAATTATTGAAAGAATTTCTTCTGGAGGTATAGATATATCCTCAAAATATTATAACGAAGGAAAATTATATACGCACTAAAACTGAGAACAATATTTGAAAAAGAGAATTCCTGTTAATTCTTTAGTTGTTCCAATATAAATTTAATGATGGAACAAGGATTATTTTCTCCTCTCCATGGCTGCGAAAGGCCTAGAATTCCCTTGATCTACCAGTCAGCTATTGGTCTCACATCCACATGTGTTTACCAGAGAGGTGGAAATCAATCAGCCAATGTAGGAGTGACATGTGGTCAGCATGACGGATCCCCCGCAGTTAAATCTGACATTCTCAACCTTCGATGATAAAAATAACGTAAATATGAATACATCTTCTTGTATCTTGTAAGCCCATGTTTCCCTTAAGAGAGATTTAGGCGCTATCCACCTACAGAGAAGAATTTGAATCATACTAATTTAGTTACACTTGTTTTCGTATAGATGTCATTTGAGTGGTCCGTGGTCAGCGTTCCGCCTCATACTGACATCTAGGAAACCAAGGTAGTACTAGGACGGGAAAATTCGGTAAATTTTGCTTAGAGGCCTCTTCATTCAGGCTAAGGGATCTTTTACAAGCCTGAAAATCTTCAGACTCGGGACCCACGGCTTAAAGTCCCTCCCGGAGGACTTGCTCCTTGGATTTTTTCATCCTAAAAAATCCATCGACCCCGGCCGTGTTTGAACCCGCGACCCTCGGGACCAGATGCAAGGAGCAATATGAATACATACTAGAAACTAAAACATTCATTTATAAAGTATGGTGAATTAAGACACATTTCGACAGAATATTTGTAACACTTTCATTTAGAACATAACAGGCCTATGAGTTGTAGATATTGAGGAAATGTCTATTACGAAAGCTAACCATCCAGGGTTAAGTTTACGAGTACCGAACTTTTAAAAAATGTCACTTGGATGTGTAAGTACATGCATATACACGTGTTAGTACTTTACTGACTACCAAAACTCCGAGAAGTATTGTATGACACATCTTGTGGAAGTGCATTAGGATGGTCTATTTTCTTCCCTCACGTTATTTCTCCATCTGCTTTTGTTTATCGCTACATAACAAACACTGGCGACATCTACAGAAAAGACGTTCAAGTTTTAGTGCCCTTATATAATATAATAATAATAATAAATTATTATTATTATTATTATTATTATTATTATTATTATTATTATTATATTATTATTATAATTACAATAATAACTTTCGTCTTCATGTTGTGTTGTCTCGGAGGAGGCCCTGACATTGAGCTGATACTCATTCGGGGATGTGCTCCATGTCCTTGTGTGGTAAAAAAAGTATGTATAGATGAACAGACAGGTGAATGTAGAAAACTACATACTAGTGAGCTACATGGTATATATACAGTAATATAATGTATAATTAAGAACTATAAAAAATAGCCACCTTGTAAGTCTATCTCCTCAACTTAAGTTGTTTTATTGATTTTATTAAACACAATGTGTACATTTAGAGTTTTCACCAGTCTTTTGTAATTTTGGTGAGAGGCTCAGTTCTGCTTTGGCATTTCATTAGGTGGTACCTGGAGCATGGCTCGTCGCAAAGCTTACATCTGCAGTCCTCCTTCGGGTCGTGGTATGACGGATTCTGACATATTTTCCAGTGGAAACCATGCGCGGCGAAGCGTGTGTATAGGTGGCGAAGTTGGAAGTTCGGTCCTTTCCACACATCAGTTTTCATCGTTTCTGTGTCCATTATTTCCATCGGTATTTCATTGGCTTTGTTTTCTCTCTCTTTGATGGCGTCTTTATATGCCTGGGTTTCTGGTAGATTGAAGCGAAGCTTGATGTCCTCAATGAAGTAGGATTCATGTGCTATTCTGTAGGCGTAGCTGTTTCTTGTGTACTTTGAGAGTGACAAGGCCCTCTTGAGATATCTGGCTTTGACATTCTCCAATTTCTTGAGGTTTTTCGCTGTTAGGTGAATCCAAATTATCTGAAAACCGTATGTGCGCTGGTGCTACCTTGAGTTGTTTTAAAACTCTGTAGGCCTTTCGGGATTAGTCCCATCATCAGCTGAATGCATTAGGTCCGTTCTTGTTGAAGCATTGGCATGGCTGTGAATATTATGTATAGGGGATTGTGTGGACTGGGTATGTTCTCAAGGTGACTATTTTTATACTTTTTAATTTTACATTATATTACCTCAACGGAAAACTTACCAAGGATTTAATAGTATCGATGGTATACAAAGGAAGCTAGATATAATAAAACCAGTTAAGTCTCGTACACTGCGATGGGCAGGACATGTAGCACGAATGGGGAAAGAAAGAGGTGCATAGAAGCTTCTTGTAGGAAAACATGATGGAAAACGCCCAGTTGGTAGACCAAGAATGAGGCGGGAGTATAACATCCATGATTTGAGGGAAGTAGATTATGCATGGTCCCGCGCCGTAGCCGAGTGGTTAAGGCAGGAAGCCTTGGCGCAGAGCTACGGGACTTGCGCTGGTTCGAGTCTCCATGGGGGAAGAAATTTTCTCATGGTATTTCAGCCAGTATGGGACCGGTGCCCACCCAGCATCGTGATGCATTTGGGTAGCTACAATAAGTAGCGGCTCCAGGTTGAGAACACCAGCTATAACGGCTGGGGGGCTCGACATGCTGACAACATGTCACCCCTACACTGGCTGATTATCATCTACCTCTGTGATTGACACATGTGGATGTGATGCCAGCAGCCGGCTGGTAGGCTAAGGGCCTTGTAGGCCTGTCTCGCCAGGAGTAGTAGATTATACATGCGATGATTGGAAATCGTTAGCTAAGGATAGGGTTGTATGGAGAGCTGGTGCCCGCGCGGCTATGATCCTACGGGTTCGATAGAGCCAGTGAGTTAGTTAGAACATAGTTTGAAACCCCTCTCCCGACAGGTCGTGCACTATAAGGCCCGGGAGGCGTGTGAACAATCCCTATAAAATGAGAGGTTAAATTAAGCTAATAAAAATGAAATGGAAATAATAATAACAATAATAACAACAATAATAATAATAATAATACATTTGTTGATGGCACACCGTGGGGTTAAAGCAGTTCGCTACAAGCCTGAAGGTCGAATGTTGGGAGTAGTCCCGGAGGGGTCAGGATATTTAAACTGGCCCAAATCTTCTGGCGGCACTATGGCCCTGGGGTCGATTCACCTTCTAACTAAAATGAGTACCCGACGCTTGTTCTGGGGGTAAAGGCGGACTTCACGCAGGTCTGACAACCCAGCTGACATCAAGTGCCGATTATCTTAAAAGTGGGAGCCTTAACCTCCTGCAACCCCAAGGACCTTCTGAGACCTGTAGTGGGATCACTTTGCCTTTACCTTAATCTTACATTCGTTGATAGTATTTGCTCACCGATTAATTGAATCAGTCATTTCGAAAAGGGATCACATCCAATTTTTCTGAATTTCTCTTCTTTCATTATTCCATGTTTAGATACCTACTTCCATCGTTTCCGTGAGAGAATGGATCAACTACACTATTCCTTTACCACTTTCGGATTTTATTCAGTAGCAATTTCAGATTCAATGTTTTATCCTGAACAAGTTGCATCAGTTTTTCTTCCTCTCCTGTAAAATTTGATCAGCTGTAGATGATCCCTTTTCGAAATGACTGATTCAATTGTATAATTAATCTTGTAGAGATCATAGTAGGCATCATCACTAAAAACTACATTAATTCTGTGGCATCAAGTAACTTTACCAGCAAGCTTAGTAGCGAGGTCTATTGCCGGAATCCATTTTGTGTTTGTTTATAGCATTTTTCTAAGAGTGATGTGGTTGATATTCATCCGTTATAGAAAATGTGAGGTCCTTACATATAGCTCAATAAATATATTTATATTAATTGATATTCTGGCAGAAATAGAATCTGTACGTTTACGTTACGCTATTTTAGCAGTAGCAGCTTCAGACTGGTATAATGGACATAGCTATTTTACATGCAAAACCAAGCGAACCGAAGGCTGGAGTCAGAGTTTGCACTAATGCACAAGTTAAACTTATTCTCCCGTGCAGAATCAACACAAGTTCTCAAACATTTGTTTAAGGAAAAGCAACACCTCCGTGCGCTTCTGCTCTCCTTCTCCCTTAACTGGCAGTTTGTAAATTACGGGTCCTCGAGTTCGATACCAGTCCACTTGCATAGCCACGACGTCTAAAGCGTGTCCCTAATATGTGTATCAGATTCATATTTAATGTTCGAAAATACGATCACATTTCTCCATTATTCCACGAATTGTCATGGCTACATCTAAAAGAGAGAAGAAAATCGCACTGTCTAATTCTCCTATTTAAGATCCTACATACCTCGATTCCCAATTATTTATCATCCCGTTTCCAGTATCTATCCTCAAACCATAACTTAAACACAAGATCACAACATAGTCTCTTACTTAATATACCGCAACATAGGACATCACATCACTCCATGTCATATACCATCTCCACTTCTCGCAACTGGAATTCCCTACCACAAGAAATAAGGGGCTGCCGGACATTGGCATCTTTTAAAAGAAATCTAAATTTATATTTGCTCTAAACTCGACTTCATTATTATCCAGTGTAAGATATATATATATATATATATATTAATTGGTGTTTCCCGTATAATGTATCATAATTATATTTATTATTATTATTATTATTATTATTATTATTATTATTATTATTATTATTATTATTATTATTATCGTATCATTATTGTTATTACCCTATAAAATGTTGTTTGTATATGACATCTACATTGCTACATTTATTGTATCTTTAACTGTTTATAATTAGTAGAGTGTATATCTATATTTGTCGAATATTTATTTGTATTTGTGCTGGTTGAGTGGAAGAGAGGGCCTTATGGCCTTAACTCTGCCAGAATAAATAAAGTATTATTATTATTATTATTATTATTATTATTATTATTATTATTATTATTAAATATGAAACCAAAACAAATCAATGTTTATGACAATTTACAACTGTGTTTTAAAAATCTGGGAGAGGTAATCGAGAATCTCACGTTCTTCACTTAAGAAGCAGTAATGTTCAAGATTTAAACAAGCGAAAATAGAATGGGAGAGAACATTGGGTGAAAAAGAGAGCGGAATAAAGTTACAAAATTGAAAAGAGTGAATGAAACTTAAAATTTGAATGTTGAATGGAAATGTGAACGACTATAACACGCATTAATTAAGAGAAATTGTAATTTATTTCATGATACGAATTACAATGTAAATAAAACAAATGGAATATACGTAATGCAATCTTGATAGGCCAATGATAATAATAATGATGATGATAATAATAATAATAATAATAATAATAATAGTAGTAATATTATTAATAATAATACTAATAATAATATTTATTATTAATAATAATACTAATAATAATAATAACAATAATAATAACAATTATATTTTTATTGATATACAGATTTTTAATGTTTACACATATTTCTGTGCCTAAAGTTGATTTTCCTTCTCCACTCGTCTCTATCCATCCAGTCCATGCCCTCCAGTCCACTTGTTCTCATTCCAGTTCTTATTTCTTGGATCCACGAGTTTCGAAGTCAATAATAATAATAATAATAATAATAATAATAATAATAATAATAATAATGAATTAATGAAAAACAGAAAGAAAGATAAAGAATAAAAAATGCTGGGCACTAATAAAGAAACAACTCGCAGTGAAATGATTCATCCAACGTATCTCAACGGGGGAGAAACGAAATAATAATAATAATAATAATAATAATAATAATAATAATTTTTATTTAGATACAGGTTTTTAATGTTTACACATCTTTCTGTGCCTGAAGTTTTATTTTCCTACTCCACTCGTCTCTATCCATCCACTCCACGCCCTCCAGTCCATTTCTTCTCATTCCAGTTATTTCTTGGATCCACGAGTTTCAAAGTCAATAATAACAACAATAATAATAATAATAATAATAATAATAATAATAATAATAATAATAATGAAAAATAGAAAGAAAGATAAAGAATGAAACATACTGGGCATCAATAAAGAAAGAACTAACTAACTAACTCACTGGAACAATCGAACCCGTAGGTTCATGGTCGCACGGACATGAGCTCTCTCTCTCTCTCTCTATATATATATATATATATATACACCTATCCCGAGCCAATGTTTTCCAATCATCCCCTGTATAATCTACTTCCCTCAAATCATAGTTAATGTTATTTTCCCACCTCATTCTTGGTCGACCAACTGAGCGTTTTCTCTCTGGTTTTCCTACAAGAAGCTTCCATGCGTCTTTCATTCCCCATTCATGCCACATGCCCTGCCCAACTCGCAGAGAAATTATTGATCCAACATACCTCAACGAGGGAGAAACCATAATAATAATAATAATAATAATAATAATAATAATAATAATAATAATAATAATAATTTGAAATGAGATATTCAGGTATAATAACAGCAATGATTGGAAGAGATGGAATGATAAATACACTAATTAGAGAAAGTCTAAATATTGAAACAGCAATGGGAATAAGAAATCAGGAATGATATGGACATACATATAAAATTAGACTAAGGGAGCAAAGGAATACTAGATAGGGCTATGTAGCAAGAACAATGGAGAAAGAAGAAAAGAAACAATGAGAAGTATATATGTTGATGAGATAGCATGAAGGAGAGGAATGGAATTACAGCAGCTGCCAAGAAATACAACAGTTCAAGAAATCAAGAAATGAGTAGATGGCTCTACACCGAAAGGTACAAAGGGAAGGTGACATATTGATGGAGGGTTCAATTCTTGTGACTTTTCTATTAATTTAATCAGAACTTGTTTGTACTCTGTATTTGGAATTCATCATGCATTAGAGAACGGTACTGCGATGAGATGATCACACATCATAGGGGTCATTCCATATTTTCTGTGTAAAGTAATTGTGATCCAATGTTTCATCTTATACAACAGTGAGATTTGAAAGAAAATAAATACATAAAATGAAGAAAGTAGTTCTGTTGGAGAATTGATTAGCATTTTTTAAGCTTCACAACAAATATATATTCACATTTCTTCTTCTTCTTCTTCTCTTCCTCCTCCTTCTTCTTCTCCTTCGTTTCGTGTGATAGGCCTAGCGGTCTGTTACAGTCTCAATCCAACGTTTGAAGGGTCTGTCCAATGATCTCTTGCCTGATGGCTGGTAATTTAAGATTTGACGTGGTATTCTCGTTCAGCTCATTCTTCTTATGTGATATTTCCAGTTGTTTTTGTATTTTTGCACAAATTCCATGTTTGATTCTGTTTATAATTCTTTGAGAATCTCAGAATTCCTTTCATGATATGTTTTTGAGTAACCTGCAGTACGTCTCATAAATTTTATTTCTGCCGCAGTTAGTCTTTGTTCATCCAGGCCTCACTGCCGTAACATAATATGGGTCTGGCCAATGTTTTATAAATTCTACTTCGTGTGCGTTGCTGTACAGTGTTTGGTTTGAAAAATTTATAATTCCTGTTACACTTAAATTTTATACTGTTTGACTAAACTATTTTTCCTCTTCGTATGTAACTTGGTATCCGAGGTAGTTAAATGTGTTAGTTTGTTCTAATTTAAATATATTCATATTTAATATAATCAAAAATACATCATATGCCAAGGAGAGTAATTTGGATTACATTAATTTGATCACTAATATGATCTTACTTCACACCCACGTAAACATTTATTAAATACTCCCTTACTCCGAAGTTAATTTCCTAAAATAATAAATAATGACTTGACAGAAACACTAATACACTGGTCAGCATGATTTTTGTCTCATGAGTACCAATAGTTGTAATTAATGCAGTTTTGTATCGTGTTTTTCAAATATGTATTCGGATTTTTCTCCATCACCCACAGTTTTTTTTTATTTCAATTTCAATTAATGGATTTAAATAATTATTTTTTTTAATAAACGTTTTTTCGTCCATTTATTATCTTGGCGCAGTGAGCGATGAGCACGGGGAACACTTTCATCAGGAGATTTCAGCTGTGGAAAAGAGTTATCAAGGTAATGGAATCCTAATATGCTGGCCGATTATTGTTGGACCACCAAGTGGGATACTCCACAGGCGAAATATAGCAGAAAATCGTCATTTCTTACTTTCTAGGCGAGTCCGAATGTTCGAATATTGTGTAGTTAGGAAGGTAGAAAATAATAAAGTGTTTGAAATGATAAATGCCTGTCTCTCGGAAACCATGCGTGAGAAGAAAAAACCGATATCATATTTGAATTCAGGAGAAACAATACTATCAGAATCACATATTTTTCTTTCTGAGACAAAAAAAAAGTATATTTTTTGTTGGTCAGTGATATTTACCCGTCAGATTATATATTTTACCA